>JAHWFO010008863.1:35464-52400 GCA_023313115.1 Rhysida immarginata
TATTATTATTATTATTATTATTATTATTATTATTATTATTATTATTAAACGAGAGGGTGGACATACTCCTTGAGTCAGCTGCCTCAGAATTGAATTTTGTCTGCGATACAGGCAGTTAATATTTAGTAAATTGATGGCAGGTATGTAATATATCTATTATTTGTGGGATCTGTAGTGTTAGGTGACTTTTGTACCATGTATGTTATTCCTCGTGCGAAAAAATGTGGCAATGTATGTGGTGTTTGTAAATTGTTGGAGATCTGTTTTGAATTTATCAGATGCAAACAAGTGAAGTGCTTACACCAGAAGTTCTGAATCCTATCTACACCTGGAGACTTCCATTTGTGAGGACGTTTATTGACTTGATTGAGTTATCTGCTGTCATGTCAGTATAAGGCATGTTGGTAGTGTGGATGCTTATTATTCCTCTTCCCTGATCCAGCTAGCTTCCCTATTAAATTCAACTGAGACAGACCAAAGAGACGACTAATAATGTTGGAGTGCTGTTTCAGTGTCTGTGAATAATCTTATGTTTAAATGCTTATAGAATGTTTTTTTATTGTTTGCGATTAATTTTTTCTGCTGTTTGCGCTGATGTCATGTTTTGTATCTTATCAGGCGTTGTGTTTTAAAGCTAACTTTTGTTTTAATGTGTCCATATATTCGGTGATGAGTTGATTGTGCTCTTCATTTGTAGTGTGTGTTTTTATCGTCTTAAATTACTGTTCGAGGCGTTTGTTCTGCCTTGATGAACTATTGTTTTCAGTTTGCTAAGTAAGTCTACCTATTTGCTTGCGGATTTCGTCAATCTCAGACTTCCAGGTTAGCTGTAAATCACGTGTGTTCGGCAAGAGGTGTTGTTTTTTGGTAATTAAGAGTAGTTGTTTGATTTGTGGAGGAAATTTATTTTATGCTGTTACAGGTATGCAGGGACGGAATATCTATGATTTTAATAACGCGCTTTCGAAAATTGCTCGGGGATTTTTTTAAAATTTAAATCTATTTGTAGAATTGTCGTTGTATTCATTTTTTTTCATCGCCTAATTGTTGGGAGAAGTGAGAATGTTTCGTGTGTGCGCTTTGTAGTTGGCTGCGATTGTTTGCTCTGATTACCAAAAAGATCGTTGTAACCTTCATTTGAGTATTGTTGCATGAAAGAATAAATGTTTGTATGTGAATGTTTTTCCTTGTCACGCGTGTCTCAGAATAATTTGTGATCGTCTGTTTATGGGATTCCAGCGTCGGCTTCTGTTCAGAGCATAAGTGCGTATGGAAGGGAGGAAGAAAATTGAATGTACTGTTACGAATGCAATATCAGAAGTACGAGCTAGAATTTTCGTTTGCTAACTATTTATTTGTTTGAATTTTCTATTCAATTAATAATTCTAAGTATTATTGCTAAACTAATTACAAGAAAATGAGTTGTAGTATAATTGCGAGAGCGACAGAACGCACATAACGATGCGAGTTGATGACGTAATGGCCATTGTTCGATGGATAATTTGAAAATATCAACGTGCAGACTCAAGAGTAAGGGATAAACGACAGCGAGGGAATACCATAGCCTAATAATAACAAGTCTGCAAACTCGAAGGCGGCGTCTTTGATGTAAGTGTGACCTCGTAGATATCATCAGCAAACTCGCGCACCAAGCGGCTAGTACGCTATCATCGCGGAGATCGATGCTAACATTAAGTGTTTCAGCCAATATAAACTGTTTTATTTTTTGAAAATAATATATTTTAATATAATTATATTTTTAAATATAATATGTATTTTAATTTTAAAGATATATTTTTTACGATTTATACATTTAAATGAATTCTATAAAAAAATACAACTTTGCTTTTATTTTTGATGATAAATAAACAAAACAGCAGAATATTTCACAATTTTTTGATTCCTTTAAATGATTCTCATTTACGAATTAAAAAGTGTTAATCTTATTAGAGATTTTAACAATCTGGAATAGCATAGACAAAAAAAAATTTTTGTATAATCTAATTTTTGTTTCTTTATACAATATAATATTTTAATGCAATTACTAAATTTTTTTATACGTGCAATAGATGTAGCAGTTTTTTGTTGTTTTTTTCAGATTTTAATTCTTGATTTATGAGTTTAATTGTATAAAATATTCTCAAACGAGTAAATGGTTTCAACATAAAGCTTTTGAAGGAACTTTTTCAACTTAAGTTCAAGAAACTGGAACAGAAACATTTGCATTAATTAAATTTACAGTATTTTTTAAAATACCACATAAATGCATTTTTTCATTAAACTGGGATTGAAATATTTTTTCTGCATTTTTCACAAATACTGAAAGCTGTCTTGAGGAACAACGAGATTGTGGAATTCTCTGGATTCGTTTTCGTATGCCTTTAAGCTTAAAAAACGTTTATCTTCCCCATCAAAAGTAGGATTATTATTTCGAAGTTTGTCACACTCAATGCAACTGTTTTTTTTTTCCCAAGTCTTTTAAGAAGATAGGCACAAACATAGAAGAATGCTGTGTCATGTATATCTGTATCAGAAAAATCACAGTCTACATCTTTAGATTCTGCAATTGGTGTAGCGCTTTGAGTTTGAGCTTTCTCACATAATTGAATAAATGTGATCAGAAAGTTGTCATTATCGAGCGCACAGTTTAAATCATTACTTTCCTTTAATATATTTTTAAGGCATGATAGTTTAAAAATGTGCTGAAATAGTGAAGGTGAAGGATTGTCACTAAAATCACCTCTTCTGCGTACAGAACTGAAAAAGCTTTCTAGCGCATCCTGATTAAGTCTTCTTGTCAATAAACACGAAAAATTGTTTTCTTCATGCAAAATATTCTAAATCAATATGAGTTCATTAATGATCTGCTGCCACCCTTCAAAACATTTCACATAAACTTTTTTCTCCTTCCTATCGTATCTGTTTAAAAGCTTAATTGAAGACAGCAAATCCTTCGTGGTTATTAAATATTTAATACTAGAAGAGGTACCCGGCGTTGACCGGGATAATTACACTTGCACAAACTTTTTCTTTCATTGTTAGTCATGAGATATATATTGTTGGTTCATGCAGTGTGTTTGTGAATTGCGTGCTGATACCATTGTTGATACCTATTGTTGTACAAACTTTGCCTTGCCATAACCATGAATATCGATTTTTTATCGATATTTATTATTTTTCCAAAATATGAGTTAGACAGTGACCTTCCTCATGCTTTGAAGGTCATGTATGCGAAATTTTATCCAGATCGGAATAAAACTGTAGATTTGTATAAAAAACATACAGACCCACAGACAAATAGACCCACAAACATCCTTCTTTATATAGATAGAAGATAGATAGATGTACTGAATCTTCAGTAATTGGTGTCCGAAAAAAACAATTTTGTGATCCAAATTTAGAAACGCTAAAGCAATCAAAAAGTTTGTCAAAGTAGCCCAAAAATTCAGCAGTATAGGAGGCTGAAAGGGGAAGAACATTCCGGACAACTAAATCATGAATGCCAGCTTCCGCGGAATGGCTGAGTATTTGTTACGCCAAGGATATTTTCATCTTAAAAAATGCAGGAAACTGTAAATGTTTTTCAAATAATTAAGGTGTAGCACAAAATTTTTGTTGCGAATCGTAATTAAAAAATTTGTCAATATCCTCCCATAAAGCCATTTTTCCACTCGCAAATTGAACATCATACTTTTTGAGATTATTTCTGACGGATTTCAACAAATGTGATGGATCGAAGAGGTATATATATTTTTTATTATTGTAGTGAAAATAAGGTTGTTTAGGAGTGAATTTCAATAGGCTAGTTTAGCTAAGGAAATTTGAGCTATGATCTGAAATAATGGCTGCAATCTTAAAACCCACATCTTCCATATTATTGATGTACAAGAATAACATTTCTTTTAACACCTGAGATGGCATTGCACTATAATCGAGATGCAATTCCTTTTATTAAAAACACCGTTTCACTTTTCGCAATTTTTTGGATTGTTATCTTGCCATTGACTTCAAAACCTATGATCTTATCTTGAAATGAGTTGTAATACAGTTCAGATTTTAGCAAAATCTCATCAATGCTTAATACTACGACTTTTTCTTTGTCAGACATGGAAATTACTAGTCCTTTCAACAAGTGAAATAGATTATCAGACATTCCAGGAAGAATCGTAATGGACTGTGTTTTCTTTTTTAAAGTATTTCTTGAAGGGAGCGAGAATATATTTTTTTCAAATACATAGAAGTACACAATTGTATCATATCAAGAGACCATCGTAAACCCTTTTTCCTGAAAGTTTGCAGTTGTATCTGAGCTAATAAGAAACATTTTTGTGGATCCACAAAATGTTTTTCTATGTAAGTTAAAACATCATCCTTCCTTATTTTTATTTTCGATTCCTTATTTCTTTTTCTTAACTGGCTTATTTTATCACGGCACCTTTTTAACTGCATCATCAGTGTTTTAATGTTTCATTTTAGTTTTTTAATTCTCGCTTTCATACGTGATTCCCGAGTTATCTTGGATGTTGAGATTTTATTATTGTTCACATCTTCATCATTTACATTATTAAACGAAGCAATTTCAACGTTTTCTTTATTTCCCTCAGTATTTACGAAAGACGACAGTTCTGAGATATCTGAAGAATTTAGAGACGGGCTACTAGATGAAAAATTTTTTTTCAATAAATCAACTGATATATGCAATCTAAAATTTTATTTTTATCAAGTTATTGCGAATATCAGAATAAATAAAAAGACCACTATTCCACAAGAATTTCTTTAATTGATGGATACGTATTTCGGCAGCAGTGCTGTCTTCTTCAGCATCCAACCATCGACCACGACCAGTAGAGTAAAGACGGCTCTACTGATAATGAGTGGGTACATCCTTTCACTGATATAAGGAGAATCAGCCAATGAGAAAATAGCACTATTCTGACTCCATGGGCATTCTTATACAGTGGCCAATAGCAAACGGACAAGTACAGAGTGACCACCAACTGGGTAGAACCAGTTGATACAGTGAGTAACTAAAGCAAAACATTACAATTACAGCTTGATTACAAAATTTCGGATATAAGAGCCTAAAGTTAAACCTGATTGCAAAAATTTCTGTTATAAGAGCCTAAGGTTAAACATTATTACGAAATCATAGACAATAGCGAAAAATTTGTTTTAAACTAAAGAAACTAAATCACAATAAGAATTGAATTTTATAATAAATAACAAGTAACGTTAGAATTTCTTCAGGAAGGTCTAGGCACTATTAGTAGCATCTTCTTGGTTTTGAAAATTTTATTAGGTTTGCGATAGGCATCAGGTGGGCTACGTTGAGCGGTCCGGCGTCGCTGTTGAGGAGTACTTCTGCTGTTTCTTTGCTGATGACGTAACTTTCTAGGAAGTTAAGCAGTTGTGGGTTGCCTGTGCAGTGGAGGATCGAAAATCTGTCTCTGTTGTAGTCGTGTCTGCTATCTAGAATGTGGTACGAGAATCTAGAGATTCCTGTTCTCCCTTTCTCTATATAGTTGAGGTGTTCTTTTATCTTTGTGTCTATGGCTCTGCGTGATTGACCATAGTAAACAGGATCACACATGCCACATTGTAGTCGGTTTACTCCTGGACTTTCTTCTGCCGGTATGGTGTCTTTCGGGTTCCCTAGTCTTCTTCTAGTATACAGGTCAGACTACAACAGACATTTCAATGGGTACATGCTGAGGACCAGTAATCATGGACTAAAGAATCAGGAGTCTCTCGCCATCGCAGCTCCCCGCATTCATCTCCCAAAGGCCGGCCAGTAAACGCCTCGGTGCGTCCTTCTCAGGACGGCAAATTCGGCACCACACCGTGACACTACTGCATACAGGTTCCACCACAACACAAACGTTCTCAGGTCAGTTCTATTTCATTATTATATTGATTTAAATGGCGTCTTCCAAAATTCTTGGATTAAACACAGCAAACCGTGTTCTGCAAGCAGGGGATGGTAAAACTGTCACCTGCGAAAAAGCCTATCGCGATGCATGTTTGGATCCGAGGTTTGCCGCTTTTGACCTTGTTATGAATGAAATGATTAAGTCTCTTCGTAGTGATCTCATGAACAAATACAGCTCCCTAGAATCTAAGTTTGAATCCCTTAGTAAGGAGGTAAGTGAGGTTAGAAATAAGCTTACCGATATCCAGTCGAACATCGAGAAAACAAATACTGAAATACTGAGCTCTCGCACTGATGTCGCAAATAGATTTGTTCACCTCGAGGCTACCCTTAAACAAGGACTTGACCAAATTGCTGGTAAAAACTCTCCATTTTATCCTTACAATGAACCCTGCATGGGGCAAATCTCAGAGAATGCTGGTAAAAGCATAATAGAAGCAACCAATGAAAAACCCGCGAAACAAGATTCATCCAAAAATGCTGGGTGTAAGAGAAGCCTTTCTGACGATATAAATGGCAATAATGATGTTGGTTGGCAGGTGCATCAAAGTAAAAAATCTAAGAAAGGTCTGAGGATAGACAACTTCCATTCTACTATTGACATTAACAGGAGTGCATCAGCTGTCATACGGGAGAAAAAACTTAAGCCTAGGAACAGCCCTACTAAGGACAATTCTACTTGTGGCAATGGAGCTATTTATATCCCGCCAATTATTATCCGCAGCCACGGGAAAACCATCAAGGAGGTCCTGGAAGAGATAAAGACTCATGTGGAGCTTGACAAAATCACTGCTCACACAGGAAGAACAGATACAATCAAGGTCAAGTGCCATGACAAAGAGACACACAAAATTCTGGTGTCTGGCATCAAAAGTCGTGACGTGCTTAAAATTCAGCACCATCAGCTGAAATCGGAAAAAATGCTCAAGTACGTTGTTAGGAATGTCGATATTACTGATGTTATGGAAGACTTCTGTGATGACCTAAAAAAGGCTAATTACTTTCCAGAAAAAGCCATCAGGCTGAAAAAGGCAAATGGCTCAGTAGAAATGCCGATGGTTTTGGTACTCTTACAAAACACTGAACATAACAAGACGTTTCTAAGTTTAAACCGTATTGGACCCCTAGCTGTTTCTGTCGAAATATTTCGAGGAAATAAAAAGCCCCTGCAATGTTTTAATTGTTTACGCTTTGGGCACGTCTCCCAGGGGTGTTCCGAATCGCCACGCTGCAACAAGTGCGCTGGAGACCATCAGTCTAGAGATTGCCTAAATATCAAGGGCAAAGACCCCCCCAAATGCATCAGATGTGCAGGTCAACACACCTCTAGCTATACGAAATGCCCAAAATATCCGCAGCCCAGGAAATTCAAAAGCACCAAAGTAGTGGAAGGTAGAACTTTTGCTTCTGCTGCCGCTAGTACTAGATTCATAGACCCCAACGAATTTTTTAGAGTATATAGATATGTGGGGAACCTAATGAATATGCTTAAGGAAAAGAGCAAAAATTTGCCTCAGCCTTCTCCAGTCGTAACCAAATCTAACCATGGACAGACAACCCTATAGAGTAATCAAGCAAGGTAAGCTTCGATGCACTATTTGGAACGCGAGGGGGCTCTCTCGCAACCGCCTAGAGTTTTTCAACTTCCAAACTAGTTTGAATATCGATATTGCCTTTGTGTGTGAGACTCATCTCCGATCGAATCAGGCCTTCAAATTGCCTGGCTATTCCATCTACCGCAAGGATAGACCCCTTAAAAATCCTGCAGGCCCTGCGTCTGGAGGGGCAGCAATCCTCGTCAAAAATGGCATTGATCATCGTGAGACCACCACCACCAATTTCTCTGGAATGGAAGCTGTGTCTGTCATTATTAACGACGTGGATGTAGGGGAAGTGATATTCATCTCCTTATATAATTCACCCAGGCATAAGCTTGACCCCTCTGAGCTTGATGATCTGCTAAGTGGGCCCATTCCAGTGATCATGGCTGGTGACCTAAATGCCAAGCACCCACACTGGAATTCCAAATGTACGAATCAAAATGGCAACATTCTTCGTGGCTACATGATGAATCAGATTGATACTTTAGTTATCGGACCTCTTGACGACACTTACCATTGCGACCATTCGCCTGTCAGCGACGTACTTGACATCGCTGTCCTCAAGGGCTTCTTCAAGCCGTTTAATATATTTACTGTGAATGCCTTATCCTCCGACCATTGTCCAGTTGCACTCAACTTCGAATGCTTAAACCTTGACCTAAGGGTCAGCCTACGGCGTAAGCAAGACTGGAAGTTATGTAGAGATTTGCTGAATCAAAGCGACATTCTATACAAAGCCCCTGCCAACAGCAATGACATAGATGGTAATATTTGTGACATCACTTGCTTGATCAACTCAGCCACTGATGCCAGCGCCACTGCTGTCGACCGTAAGCGACCTGATCATCTCGATCTTCCTCCATCTATCAAGACCCTTATACGTGAAAAGAACTCCTACAGAAGATTGTGGCAACGTAGTAGGTGCCTCCTTTTCAAGACTAAGTACAACAGGCTAAATCGCAAGGTTAGTGAACTGGTCAAGGAGCTGCGAATCCAAAGGTGGAACAACAAGATCAAGAGCCTGTCGGTACAGGACAACTCCCTCTGGTGTATGGTCAGGGCCCTCAAAAACAAGAAGGCCGCAGATATACCCCCCCTGCTTACAGATAATGGTAACTTTGTCAGCAGCTCCCAGGAAAAAGCCCAGCTTATTGCCAATACATTGAAGAGCCAATTCACCACCCCCACTGCAGATAGACCGGCTAGCATCGAGAATACCCTCCAAGTCCAAGAAGGCTGCATAAATTATGATCGCTCTCCTTGTGTACTCAACCCTCTCCAAGCCATAGACGTCACCGAGGTCTCAATCATAATTAAAAGTCTAAAGAGCAACAAGGCTCCTGGTATTGACTCCATCACCAATGGTACACTGAAAAATTTGCCACCAAGGGTTATCTGCCTTATTACCAGGATTCTAAACGACTGCTGGAACCACGGCTTCTTCCCCAAAGCCTGGAAGGACTCAGTCATCCTTACTATACTCAAACCGGGTCATAATCCTGCTCTCCCTGTCAGCTACAGGCCCATTAGCCTATTGCCGACGCTATCTAAGGTCTTCGAACGCATTATCCTAAAGAAGTTCAACGACTTTTGCGAGTCTCATAATTTAATTCGCAAGGAGCAATTTGGCTTTCGCCCGAATCACTCCTGCCAACTCCAGATATGGAGGCTCGTTGCAGATCTGAACGGTCCTCTCAACTATTCGATGTACGGCGGAATTGTCTTTCTCGATGTGCATAAGGCTTTTGACCAAGTCTGGCATGACGGCCTCATCTATAAAATGATCAACTGCGGTTTCCCTGATAAGCTGATTGCTCTAGTTCGCTCCTTCCTGGCCAACAGATCATATCGTGTCAAGGTTGGTAACTCCTTGTCGGACCCCTGTGATGTTAACGCTGGTGTTCCCCAGGGTTCCGTCCTGGGACAGGCCTTATTCAACTTCTACATTCATGACCTTCCAGAGTTCTTTAAGTGTAATCTGTACTTGTTTGCTGACGATGCAGCCAACACGACTTGCGCAAGGAACCCAGCCCACGTCATCAGTCGCTTACAAAAGGCCTTGCATCAGTGCGAAGAATGGTTCGACAAATGGCGGCTGAAGCTTAGCGTTGATAAATGCAAAGCCATGTTCATCACCCGGAAACGCAGATATCCCCCAAGGCCCCTCATACTATATGGAAGAAACCTTGACTGGGTTAAGAGCTACAAGTACCTTGGCGTGAAGATTGATTCTAGATTGGACTGGAACGAGCAAGTTCAATATGCTCTCAATAAGGCTAAAAGGGCGAAGTTCAGCCTAATTGCGCTTTTGGGGAGAAACAGTGCGCTTGGACTAGATAATAAGCTCTTGCTCTACAAGGTTGTGATCCGCTCTATATTGCTTCACGGAATGCCTGCCTGGGCTACTATATGCAAGTCAAGATGGAAGGAACTCCAGACCTTCCAAAATATAACTCTCAGGACCATTGCTCAACTCGACAGAAGAGTTGCAAACAACTACTCCATACATTATGACTTCGGTATGGGACACATTGGTAGCTTTGTCCAGATGCTCCTCAAGAAGCTGCTCACGAAAATTGAGAGACATGATAATTCCTTGGTAGCCAATATATTGGATCATCCTTTAGCTCTTAGGGGTCCCTTAAGGTTTCGTAGACCCCGTCATGTCCTAGAAGTCAACTTTGATGATCTCAACAAGGGCGTCTTCCCTGACTACTGGATCTCCTAACCCGCACTTTTCCGGGGTTATCACTACGTCAATCCACAATCCTAGTCCTCGTCCTACAAGGTAAGGACGCTATCCTCAGGATGACTCAAGAGGGTGATCAGGCTTCTCCTCTAATTCAGTGTAATTCCCCTGGTTACTCTTAGGGCGAGTGTGTTATGGAAGCTCGGCTACCGGACCGCTCATGTCCTTTTCACTTCACTGTTCGATTGTCGATTGTCGATTGTCCCTTTCATTATCAGTAGAGCCGTCTTTACTCTACTGGTTGTGGTCGATGGTTGGATGCTGAAGAAGACAGCAGTGCTGCTGAAATACGTATCCATCAATTAAAGAAATTCTTGTGGATTAGTGGTCTTTTTAGTCATTATGATATTCGAAGTTATCCACAGATTCTGGCTTAATTATCTCCTGTTGAAGTTACTGCATTTTTACTAATTTTTGAAAATCACACCATATAGCAGGGGCGTAACCAAGGGGAAGGGGAGGGGCGGCGGTTGTAAGAAAAGCACAAATAATAAAGATTCATCACAGAATTATTACCTTAATTTTTTTTATTATTATTATGTAAGGGTTCTTCTAATTTTCTCTTCAGAACTCGTCTACCTGATTCCATTAGCTTCGGTGGATTAGGGATTTGGAAAATTGTATATTGGGAAAATTGGAATTTAATATATATATTATATATATAAATAAAAAAATATTTAAAACTAGTATAAAATAACTTTCTTGTTCCTTTGGCAATCTGAAAAAAGATAGATTCCTCGATGTTCCTTGATTAGTTTTACAGTTAATTGCAGAACAAAGTGCCGAATGTTTCATTTGCTCATCTCAAAGGTTTAATGAAACGCTAAATAATTCTTGTTGAAATTTGAAAAATATGAAACTCCTCATAGAAATTATGTAAATTTTAATAATTGACACAAATGAATAAAGACAGCGGCTACTATAATAATAGCACGCGGATTTCTTTCTTAGGCTATGCTATATCAATACCCTTTAAACTGGCTATAAAGAGCCTACTGGCCGCTAGGTATTTTCGCGCGTAAAAAAAGGGTCACACATGAAAGCGAGACTTTGCAGAATTGTTATTATTAGGCTATGGGAATACACTGCCAAACCAAGTAAACAGAGACAACCGGTTGAGCGTCAAGATCTCGGGTGAGTCATGTCTTTGTCATTTTGTTTACCAGAGAGGGAAGCCACAGATTGAGCAAAAATTGAAAAAGAGAAATTTAGCTGTGATCTCGGAGCCTCCTGCCAGAGTTCACATGAAGTCAAATCCCAAGCACCCCCGTGATGACTAATGTGAAATGTTAAAGAAAAAACGAAGTTGAACTTGACCTATAAGATTTGTAATTGTTCTACAGCATTTTTTAATATGTTAACGGTAGTGTGTTTTTCATTAAAACTAGCTAATTAGAATTATTATTTGTAATATGGTTGCAAAAGGTACTGGACTGTCCAGATAGCCATTAAGTGGTAGCAAAAGTTAAGCTCAGATCGTAGGCACTAGCTGATGCACCGTGGGAATTGCAGTAATGTGTTGAGCATAATAACACTGTGATGCTATTGAAGCTCGCCAGAGGACGTAAGGTTTCAGAGTTTGCTCTTGCCATAAGAGGTTTCGGTGGCTCTTTGCTTATTGCTAATTCGGGGTACACCGCGCGAATTGGCGCGATAAATGTTTGGAATACTTGATCTGAGGAAGAAAACACAGGTAACAGGAACCTGTCACCGCTGACTAAGGCATTAACCCCCCCCCCCTTGTATTATAACCTAGTGCTATGCAGTTCAAAGGCATATTGTCCTATTTCAAGTTGTCCGAATGTGGAGTACATACTCCCATCAGTAAGCATTAACAGCTGTTTATTATATTACAGTTATATGTCCCCAGAGACAACATGGATTTATTGTAATATATATATTGGTTTATAATACATTGATGAGGTGTTTAATTATGTCTAAAAGAATAAAGCTGGAAGTGTTTTTAACTCTCAAACGTAAGTCCTTGTAGCCATCATTTTCTGGTCCCGAACCCTTGAATGCCGCACTCTCCATATGTTATACGTGCTCATGCACTTTAACTGGAGGGTGGAGCCATCACAGTAGCACCCGAACAGGGACCAGTTATCCAGAAATTCCGGATTATCGAGGCACAAGGGTTTGGGAGAGCAGTTAGGAAGGGAAAGTGCATGCAGTGAATGTGTGTTAAACTTGTTTAGAGGTAGTTTTCTTTGATTGCAGAGTGTAAATTTTGAAGTTTGAAGACAAAATGAATATCTAAGCTTTATAATGAATAACATGCCAGGGAACAAAGGTGATGCAGGGGCTTAGGCTGCTTCATAGCTTGCAGGGTAAAGAGTTGCAATTCCTGCATTCACGAAGGAGAACAGTGGTATAACGGTGAAATCATTCTTCGTCAGTGTCGAGAGCATTGGGGTACTGGTCAAGTGGACACCAGAAATAAAATCTAAGGTGATACGATCAGAATTAAAGGGATCAGCGGCCAAATGCGTCGTAGAGCATGATATCTACGATATCGACGATTGTGTGCAACTGCGTGCGTGCTTGGAGCGCATGTTTGGGAAGCTTAAGGACGCCCGGGACTTCCTAAGCTTAAGGTCACCAGGAGCTGGCAGTCGAACAATTCCTAGAGGCCACTCCGAAAGCCGTGCCATTGCACTAGACAGCATAGTTACAAAGTTTCAGCAACAGCTGCGTGTTGGCACACAGGAAAGCCTTGATGATTGCCAGGTGGTCGTGTTAGCTAAGAAATCGGAGGATTTCGAAAAGAAATACAGAATGCTGTCGAATGTAGCGAATCCAAGGAGATTTACCCGGGTGGTGAGGGAGAAACAGCCTGGACATGTCAGGGCCCAAAGGGAGCTAGTGAGGGGCTATAGGTGGCTTAACAGCCAAAAATCAAGTTAGCAATTGTAATTGCACGGAGGCTATTAGGAAGTTGGAAGGACTCACAGAGGCTTGTCAAATTAGCAGCAGGGCAGACTCAAGCAGCTCGGTTCATGTTAGGACCCAATATTTAATAACGCTCAGGCAGTTGTGCCTCGGAGTTCAGGAGCAGGTATGAGATGTTATAGATGTGGACACCCCGAGCATTGCAATAGGGACTGCCTGCAGCTCCCACCTCAGTTACAGAGTGTTAAGTTTAGTGGGCTATCTGGGTGCCCCGTGTTGATGTAGACTGGTGACGAGGAGATCTGCACTACAACAGTGCATTTGCTGGATCAGCTCATCACCATGCTGATCGAGACTGGCTCCCAGGTGTCATTAATAGACGCCAAAGCATATAATCATGTGAATAATAATAATTATTAACTGGAGATACGTCTCCAAGCATAGGTAATGATTTTTCAATTGAAAATTGGAATGAAAAATTCTGCGACCCGGATTCGAACCAGGAACCTCGACTATCATGGCCGATGCCTCTACCAGTTGGGCTATCGCAGACACCACGGACAGCTAAGCATGGTGTCTTAAAGACAACCAAGTTGTCACGGTTGAAAGCCCAATAGGAGACGGGAACTTGGCCCGCAGATCGAGAATTTCTCCACTCCAAACCATCAGAAAGTTGATGAACTCACAAGTGCATAATTATAATTATTAACTGGAGATACGTCTCCAAGCATAGGTAATTATTTTTCAATTGAAATATGGAATGAAAAATCCTGCGACCCGGATTCGAACCAGGAACTTCGACTATCATGGCCGATGCCTCTACCGATGGCCGATGCCTCTACCGATGGCCGATGCCTCTATCATGGCCGATGCCTCTCGATCTCCGGGCCAGGTTCCAGGTCTCACATTGGACTTTCAACCGTGACAACTTGGTTGTCTTTAAGACCCCTTGAGACAGCTTGGCTGTCCGTGGTGTCTGCGATAGCCCAACTGGTAGAGGCATCGGCTATGATAGTCAAGGCTCCTGGTTCGAATCCGGGTCGCAGAATTTTTTATTCCATTTTTCAATTGAAAAATCATTGCATATAATCATCTTAGAGGACCACCGTTACAACCAGCTGAGATGACATCAAGGGGATAAACAGACGCTGCTTGAATTTAGAGCAGGAGGCATTCCTAATGTTAATTTCCAGGAACATCATATGAGCATGTGTATGTTTTTGATTCACTTGTTTCGCCGATCGTTCATATGACACGATCCTGGGCATGGACGTTCTACGCGATTATCCTTTTCAATGTACAAATACACAAATTATGGAACCAAAATGCAAGTACTACTAGTGGAAAGAATAAGGTCGTAAGAGGTCGGGTATATGGATGGAGAGTTTGAAAGGGGGTATCAGAGAAATGAGAATATTGGGAGAAATCAATATTTTGACCCTAATTGGGTGATGCTAAGGGTCCCGGGCAGATGGTTCTGAGAACGGATCGGTGGTACACCAATATGAATTGGTCCCTTTGAAGTGCTCTCAGAAGATAGAGCCGGTTGTGTCCAAGTGAAAGGCATAAGGTTCAAAGATGTTAAATGTATACGGTTAGGACAGGTCTGGCAAACTGGACAGGCAGAATTGAATATGCATCAGCTAAGCTATTTCCACAAGTTGTAATGAATAATAGCTTTATGGAGCCCGGAATGATGGGTGTTGATCAGGCAACCTCTTGCTTTTCAAATATCCCTGGAAGAAAATATCTTCTTCAGTTGTGCAAAGTCACGATACCGGGAGCCGAGGGAGCAACTTATAATCCAACATGGGGATACCCTGACGAGGGTTCATGTTTAATCAATCCAAAAGTTTGGCAAGAGGACAAATCTGGGAATGTATGGTCATATCCTAATTGTGATGTGGTTCATAGTGCGTGCCACATGGGATGACAGGAAACAGTCAGTGATAATGGTGTACCCACGTGGAGAAGGCGAGCAGTGCTCGGAGGAAATGCATGGAACCATTTATTATTTAGTAAACTGTAGGCAGGTGTGTGATAGGTCTATATTGTATGGGATCTCTAGTGTTATTGAGTTGGTACCATGTATGTTATTCTTTGTGTGAGGATATGTGACAATATCTGTGTTGTTTGCAAAGAGGTGGACATCTTTTTTTGCAAGGGTCAGATGCAAACACGTGAAGCGCTTATACCAGAAGTTCTGAATCCTATCTACACCTTGAGCCTTCCAGTTGCGAGTACGTTTAATGACTTGAGAGAGTTAATCTGCTGTTATGTCAGTATAAGGCATGTTTGATTATGTGGATGCTAGCAGCTCCTCTTCCTTGATCCAGCTAGCTTCTCAATTATGTTTAACTGAGACAGACCAAAGAGACGACCAATAACGTTATAGTGCTATCTGTGTTGACATAACAGTGTTTAGTGTCTCTGTATAATCTTTGTTTAACTGCTTATAGAATATTATCTCATTGTTTGCAAATAACTTGTTCTGCTGTTTGCGCTGAGTGCATGTTTTGTATCTCTTCAGGCACTGTGTTTTTGCAGCTAACTTTTGTTTTAAGGCGTCCATATATTCTGTAATGTGTTGTTTGTGTTGCTCATGTCTGGTGTGTGTTTAAATCTTTTTGAATAATTGTCTGAGGCGTTTGTTCTGCCCTGATGAAGTGTTGTTTTTAGTTTACTGTCATCATTCTGCTTTGGCTATTCAGGTTTCTCTTGGGTGTATAATTTTTGTGTATGTTTATGGATGGGTTTACTACCCTGTGCTGATATTACTGTAAAAGCCCCATTGTAAGCAGGTAGGTGTATGTGATCTAAAGAATGTTTTTCTTCAATGTACTGTGGTAAGATATATGTGTTCATGTAAAGTAAAATTTCCCCCTGTTTTGCTGATTGTGTTTATTTTAGGTATACCTGGTCTTTATGTGGAAACTGTTCCTGTGTAATCAGTAGGGCATCTTTGCAGGGTGTCATTTAATGTTTCAAAAGGTTTGGTATTCGTGTTGTGTTGTGGATGAATATCATAGGGAAGTTCATTATTGAGTGTGTGTTTTTTAAGTTCATTACTGATGCCTATGTTAGTGTTTGAATCTGTGTGTTGAGTGTCAGTTTGTGTAGATGGCTCGTGTTCTTGTAGCTATTGTGCAACTTCTGGCTTTATTTTCTGTAGCGTGTGTAAAGGTATTAAATTTTTCATAACAATTTTCTGATGCTAATCTAATGATGCTAATCATAATTGTTTAGTGACCGTGATGTCCTTTTGAAAGAGTTATATAAACCTTACCTGTATGCAGTAGTGCCAGTTTCCAATTTAGTGACTGCGTAGTAGGCTCGCATGATAAAATGGTTTTCGTCATTGGTCAAGTTCATTGCGTTAGCTTTAGCCACCAGTGGTCCTGGGAGATTGTGGCATATTTTTGGAACGTGAGCCTCTGCCTAACCCACGAGTGCAGACCTTGATAACCTGGCTGATGTCTGAGCCGGTATCAGATAATGCACTAGCAAAAATCATAGTGATCATCAATAAATGGGAGGTCTTGTTAGCCATCTTCATCATCAGCAGGCCTTAGGCCAACGTAATCAGCTCATCAGCTCTACTGCATCATCTGGACCCTCAAGATTATTCTAAGGGTAAAGTAGTTCAGACATTTTAACCACAGCCATCTTCCTAAGATGTTGCCCTCTGGCACAAAGTGGATGTAGGAACTCACGAGTTTTATTATTATTATTATTATTATTATTATTATTATTATTATTATTATT
>JAHWFO010008863.1:52410-71997 GCA_023313115.1 Rhysida immarginata
TTATTATTATTATTATTATTATTATTATTATTATTATTATTATTATTCGGTTCCAGATTCTGGTCAGGGTCAAACGTGTCCACAACCGCTCCCTTTCTCATCCCAGTTTCCACAATTATCCACACCTGCAGCCACACTTCCCCACTAATCCAAGGCTGCATACTGCTCAACCAAGCCACCATACAGACGAGTTCCACCTTCTGTCCGTACATTCTCCATTGTTCTGTTTTTGTTTCTTTCTGTAGACTTGCTATAATTTTTCATTAGCTTTTTTTCTCTATTTGTTCTGACCTCTAGTTCTAACTTCTTTCTTATGTTTTCATTTTTCTTCTGTTGTTGTACATGTCGCATCCTTCATACTGTGTGTTTTTAAGATTGCCTCTCTCTGTCTGTCTCTCTCTCTCTCTCTCTCTCTCTCACTCTCTGTCTGTCTCTCTCTCTCTGTCTCTCTATTAGTTTTGCTTCCATTTTTTGTCGTCTTTTTAAGGCTTTTTTCAGTTTATTTTATTTTGTTTATATACTTACATATTTTATTGTATTTAATTATTTTCTTTCTTGGCTTATAATAGTTTCCTCAATAGTTTAATTTACTTAAATCAATAATCGGAAATTAGTGTTTACTCACATTATTATTAATATCATCATCGCTATATAAAGTTCTACAGGTACTTTGCTATATAATTTTTTATTAGCCTTTTTTACCTTACCCTATTTTAAATATATAGTTCAGTTACTTTTTTTTAACTTATTGTCAGTTTTTATTTTTTTTCTTGCTCAAAATTTACAACTAATTCAACTTACCATTTCCAATTGCTTCTGCACCCCATCACACTCACCCTGCTCTAAGTTCTAACATCTGTAAAGGCTTCCCCTGCTCCATCTTCACACTGGGGTGTCAGTTCCCATATCCCTTTTTTCTTGGGTACCCCTCCCTTTGATCCTTTCCCTGTTGCTTGCTTACTTTTTAATTGTTCCTTTTTATACTATTTTTGATCTTTTCTGTTTTTAGGCTTCTTCTCCCTCTTCTAATTGACTTTCCCCAATTCTATTTTTATTTCTGTCCTGTTACCCTATATTTTATTTATGTATTATTTTTAGTTTTCTTTTTATATTATCTTGCCATCTTCCCAATCTTTCTGTCTTAATATACCTTTAAACTTCATATATTTATTGGTATTCACAAATATTATTATTATTGTTGTTGTTGTTGTTGTTGTTGTTATTATCAGACGTGTCCTCACTCGCTTCTTTTCCCACCCAGTCTCACAGGTCCCCCACCTAAAGCCCATCCTTTCCCACCAATTTCAAGTCTGTGTTTCCCTACCTCCAGCTGAACCTTCAACATCATGTTCTTACCTTCCCTTTTCCAGAATTGTGCTCCTTCCCTCGAGCACCTGGATCAGTCAGCAGCACTGGCTACATATGTCTCAAGTTTGACTTTTGTGTCCTGCACTTTTATACTGTTCTATATGGAAGTTGTGAAGAGCTATTATTTGAAGTTTATAGTTGTGGTATTAGGAATACAACTATTTTAAGACTGCAGTAGTAAAACTTGGTGTTGCTTATAACTCCAGTTTTAAAATGACCAACTGCAGGTTATGTCAAACAAACCTCCCCAAAAATGGCTCATATGTGACTTGTTTTTCCTGTTATTCAAAGCTGTACTTTGGTTGTTTCAGTCTATCACAATCTACTCATAAATCTACGTCACTTGAGAAAAAAATGACTGGAAATGCCTCTCATGTTGTCTAAATTCAGCCTATGAGGGTAATGATGCAAATGACAGTTCCCGTATGCCTCAAGCCTCAAATCTGCACTCTTACTTAACAACGATTTTAAAAATGTTTGAGAACCTGTTTTCTGACAGTAAAGAATTTTCTACGTCTTTAATGTCACTTATGCATCAGTTTAAAACTTTTGCAAGCGCTATTAGTGGCATGAATTGATTTTGTTGAATCATTCTTCAGAACAAAGAATTTAACTAATACACTTCTCCTTCCAAACCAAGATCAGCTGCCAACTGTTAACGATATCCTTATGGAAATACGTACATCTCAGACACAACTATATGAACACGGAAAGAAATGCTTTGGATGTAACAACAATAAGGGAGTTGATGAGTGCTTGATTGTTGAAACAAAAATACAATTTGATGCATCATGAATAAACTTTGATCTTACTACACAATCAAATAGTCACCATTACAATTCACTATTAATATGTAGTTTTTTTTATGTAGCGTCAACTTAATATTGACGCAGCACCAATATCGGAAGATGACTATTTCATATATTGTTTTCTCATCAATATACGGATGCCCATGCAACAATATCGGAAGTTGCTGATCATAATATACTTGTTGATAGGTCGAGAAATTACGTCACTCGCTCTGTCGACGAGGTCAACGAGATAACAAGATCTGGAAGCGGAAAAGTCACCTAATCATTTCATTGTCTCCATCTTGGATGTTAATAATCAGTGTTTTTTGTTTGTTGGAAACAATGAAGGTCGGATTGTTGAAGGTGTATGAAAATTATTATCATTTTTTCCATAAATCTGATTTCACATTTACTACCAGAACAAAGTTATAAATTTTACTCACTAGATGTCACGAAAAGCGTTCGAGAATTTCCGTTTCATAACCTTGAGGAATTTCCGTTTTTATCTTCTTTAGTTAATTTTACCTATATGATTCATGGTTTATTCGGGTAGTCTCATAAATAGTTAATGAATTTCATAAGAAAATTTTCTACTAATCGACTCCGATGAACAACAGTTTGTATTCTTTACTAGTTATTTTTAATGTTAATCAATTTCAGAGGGCGCAAGCAGAATGATATACCTTCCCGAAAGGAGGTTTGCTGAAGGAATTTGCTGAAAATAGTTTTTCTTAGAAGAAAAAGTGGTCATTATATTTTCTTTTATTCTAGACATAATGCAACCTTTTAAGAGTTGCTTGTTTCTTAAGGCATGGACTCCTGTGCATGCACCATCAGAAAGGTGTATGCTGGAGCTCTGGCTCCAACAGCCTTTTTTTGAAACCAATGGTGTGCACAAAAAGAGAAATAGAATTATTCATTTATGTTACAACTATTAATTCATTAAATAAACTTGATACTACTAACATACCCTGTGCATTTATGTGTAGACTAATTTTAATAGGGTATCATGAAAATATAAACTGTAAAAGAGTTCATAGCTCTATTGCTATAGTAGCAGAAAACTATTGATGCGTTATTAATATCCAGTATTATCATGAAAATAAAAAATTTAAAAGAGCCCATAGCTCTATTGCTGTAGGAGCAGAAAACTATTGATGTGTCATCAATATCCATTATCCATGCAAGGAAAAATCGTTGCTCTAGCAGTAGTGTATTAATGTGGTAACATTAGATTATTGTTCTGACAACAATATTTATTGAATGAGATTAATAAAAAGAATTGTTCACTGATCAAAACACACTATCAAAATAGGTTTGTCCACACAACAATAAATATTGATGGGACAGGATTAACCATAAAATATTGTTACAGTGACCATAGATAAGGTTGTCACAACAAAAAATTTCTCTCCGTGAACGCATGCAAGAACAGTCAAATTCGCTGACCCATTTAGCCGGAAGTATTTCCATTACTGATGCCCATAATGAACGAGTCCGGCAAATTATTCTGTCAAGAATTAGGTCCAATGTTTTCAAACAGTCAGTACCTTTTTCTGCTCCACAATGTAATCTAAAGACTTTTTACAAGTCACCAGGACAAGATGGCCCCGTACAATCTTTTCCAACTCAGGATATTATAAATAATCATAGTGTTTCAGATACTCAGTTTACCAAAGTGACAACAAAAAGCAATGGCAGTCTTGAAAATACTACACGACTTATGTCTAAACATCAACTCTCCGAGGCTCAGCTAAACAGGCCGATCAAACTGACCCCGCGAGCAAAACGTTTTTATGAAACTATTCCTTATCATCATGTGCCCTAATACCACCGAAAATAATATCGTCAATAATATGTCTACTCTCACCAAAAATAGAATCGTATGTTATCAACTTACGAAAAAAAAACTCCATCTTACTCTTCAATTTACTGTATGGCAAAGATGCTTCCATGTTTCTTTGACAAAGATGCTTCCATGTTTCTTAACCCCTCCGTATGGCCAGAAAATGCTATGATCATGACGTTTTGGGGGGAGATTAAATCCAAAAATTCTTCTAACAAAGACCTCTCAGAGCATAAGCTTAAAAAATAAAAAAGCAGTTAATATTTCCTTTACCATTTCCTCCTCTAGTACTGTTGTTGAAAATTTGGATGACATTGATAATGAAAAAGCAATTGATATTGAAAATGACAAGTCTAGTCATATGAAATTTACATCGACAACTATAATACTGCAGTTGATATCCCAGAATCAGAGAGTGAAATATATGTCATTAATAAACCATGTTAGTTTATTATCAAAACTGTTAAGGATTAAGAAATAAAGTCTCTGAGTTTTAATCAAATCACCTTCTTTCCCATTTTGATATTTGCCTTACTGAAATATGCCTCAGACATGATATTTTTTCTAGTTTCCTTTTTGGAACCCAGTATGTTGTTTTCTGCAATGATCATCTAGGAAATCTTGGCTGGGGTACTGCTATTGCTCTCTCTCATTCCATCCATTGTGTATCTGTTGATTCGGTTATCTCAGATAATAAGAACGTTTGGGTGAAGGTTAGCATCGCGAACTTCTTATTGGATGCATTTTCTTTCCTCCACTTCTTTCTGCGGATATGATTCGCTAAGTTTATGACGGTATGCAAGATATGATTCTTCGTTTTAATAGCCCCATTGCAGTGTTCGGTGACTTCAACATAAACATTGTTTCCTGCTCTTATTATTGTCTATAGTAAATTATCTTCCTCAGTCTACAATATTTCTCAAGTTAATACTATCTCAAATACTGAGGGATCCTTCCTCGATCTTGTTCTTTTTAACTGCGCCTGTTCAGTATCATCCATTCCTAATATTGAGGCTCATGTCTCACCTGATTCATATCGTCTACCAATTACAGCGGATTTAACGATTAGGCCCTCCTTTTCTTCTTTCTGCACTCTGCTCTACAATTATTTTCAGCTTTATCAAGATGCTGCACACGAAAATTGGGATGATGTTAAGCGATCTGATGTTTTGCTGTTATCCTCCAGAATAAATTATACCGCTTTCTAATTAATATTCTTATAGTCCAGGTAACTAGTAAAAATCGCCATTATCCTAAATGGTATTCTTTAAAACTCATTTCATTAATGAAGAAAAAGCAACCTATACACAAAAAATATGAAGTGTCTAATGTTCCTCTCATTTACAAATGTTTTTCTGAGAAAAACACATAGAGCATGTAAACAAACCACAAGCTCAAAACTATGAATATTTTTCTTCATCCCCATAATATTTGAACATATGACAACTCGAATGGGTCTTCCTTCTCGTGAGGTTCTCGGCTCTATCGAAACGGGCGAGACCACCTCTTGATAACCTATCAAAACGATTCAGAAAGAGGAAACCCCCACGATCGCGAGGTTCGTGAGTCTATTAAAACACACCCTAGAATAATAAAGTTGCGCGCTCAGAGCAGATCTCGCAACTTCTCACACAATCTCAAAATGATCCCGGCGTGCTGTAAAATCATCCAGATGTGAAGTGGAGTGATTAGCAAATGAATCAGCGCGATTTTCGGTTTGATTGAGGCATTATTAGGTATTTTCGAAGAACTCATGAGAGCTATTTTTTCGGAATGAAACTGTTGCTCGATACTGCCTACATCCTGATGAATTGAATATAGAGTAATTAAAATTTAAATTTTTTTCTTATAGCGTGTTGCCAGTATAAAGAAGAGGTGGAAGGCATTTCGTTTTTCTTTTATCCCAAAGACTGACTTGCTATAACCCCAAACATTGAATATTTTATTACGCATCTAATTTTTATAGTTTATTTTACTATGCATCTTGTATATGAAAGTTTACTCGGTCAATTTTCATTTATTCTTATTGATTTAGACTTATTGAAATAAACAAGAATAGGTGAGACTCCTCATATATTCATGCTATAACTTATAGCAATTTTATTTTTTTACTTTTATTTTCAGAAATTACATTTCATGCAATTAATTAATTTTCAATTATTTCAGACCATTATTATGTAAAATTGAATTCATACTGTTTGTTTGCTATGCACTGTCGTGATTGTATCGTTTTCACTTCAGTCTCTTCCACACTGTTTGCCTCTCTCTGACGTCATCAGCTTTGCTTGCATTCGAGCAATAGAAGGGAACCTGCCTGAACGCGCAATATTATTATTCTAATAGCCTTGGGTCGAAATGACCGCATGATACGGTAATTTCAAGAAAAGTTAGCAAAACTTAAAAAAAAACATATATTATGTAGAGTGACTAGACATCCTGCATATTGTGGGCACTCCTGCTTTTTTATTTTTTTTTATTTATTTTTTACATATTTTAGGTAAAGGATATCATTATCAATCAAGGGGGTTTACATTGAATTTTCGAAAATAAACCATTTAGTTTATCGAGGTAATGCTTTTGCAAGATGTTTCTAAAAGAGTGGTCCTGCTAATATAACCTGCATTTTTCTTTCAAAATCTGTTCAAATTTACATTATTACCAGGGAAGAATTACAATGGGAAGCGAAGCTCGGGGGATTTAGTGAAATCGGATGTAATTAGCGATCCAAGCGGCCAGGCCGCTTTGACTTTAATCGAAACTGAGCCTTAGATGAAAAATACAGTTTTAAATAAGTGAGTGCATACTAAACAAATTATTAGGTGAACATAAAATTCCAAGATTGGAGCAGTTATTTTCTACTCTCTCTAATCTAGCCTTCTTTAGATAAAATTGTATTTGTATCTAATTTACTACAAAATGATTGGTTTCCTTCAAAGAGCCGTTTCTGCGCGGCTCATTCATGGCAGTTGTTCTTCTATTCAACGAATGTCATCAGCGAATCCAGCAACTAAGTGCCCGATTTTAGCTAGTTACAATATATCATTAAACATTTAAATTTACATTTTGTATATCAGATAAAAAAATTTCAATAATTTATAAATAAATTAGACAAACACAGAAACGCTATATGCAGTTGAGATACGATTTGGGTCAAAAAAGACCCAGACAGCACAGAAATGGTAAAAGTTATGAATCAGTGAAGAGAATCTAGTATAAAAAATAGTATAGAATCATGGGAATAGAATGTTTCATGGACTATAGTATAAAATAACAATCAAACTTTCAAAGAAAAGCACATCTGCAAAAATGTTTTTTGAACAAAATAAACTATGGGTCAAAAAAGACCCACACGTCTTAAGTGTAAAGAAAAATGCCTTTATGATACAAAAAATCTTCAGGCCACACAATCTACAAGTCACAGAGCCTAACTATATATATAAAGAAGGATGTTTGTTTCTTTGTGGGTTTGTGGGTTTGTTTGTGGGTTTGTTTGTAGGCTTGTTTGTTTGTTTGTTTTTTATGCAGATCTACAGTTTTATTCCGATCTTGAGAAAATTTCACATACAAGGCCTTCAAGACATGAGGAAGGTAATTGTCTACCTCAGATTTCGAAAAAATATTATTTATTTATAAAAAAATCGATATTGATGGTTATAGCAGGGCATATTAATGAGATATATCTCATAACCAACAATGCAAGACAAAGTTTTTGCAACAATACTTACCAACAATGGTATCAGCTCGCAATTTGCAAACACACTGCATGGACAAACAATATATATCTCAAGACCAACAATGCTTGGAAGCGTATGTGCAACAATAGGCCCATTGTATTGTATAGATATTGTATTGGTATCACCGCGCAGTTCACCAAATAGCACAGAATGATGATGCAATGTTAAAGCAATCTTTCCAAGAATTGTAACAATGAACATAAAATGATGATGCAATATGGATAAGTTTCAATTTGTAACAATGCATAGAATTCCTGTTATTCTGGCTTTTCTTAGATAAGAGAGTTCTTAGTACTTAACAATTTCTTGAAAATCTTTAAAAAGGATCAGTAACTGGGGATAATGAAGATTTAGCAGACTATTGTGAAATAATGGAAAGACGGCAGAGGAAGCACTCCTTTAGCTCAGTGATGTACTGAGCAAATGGGAAGCACGTAAATAGAAGAAACGGCGAGCACTAGACTTCAAAAAGTGATGAATGGCCAAGTTTTGCTTGAGCACATCGAGAGAAAAGCGGAAATTGCAACCACATCAAGCGTACATCTGAAGTAAGATTACGTGTGTAAGAAATCATTTAGACTAGCAGTGGCAACCTTGGAGAGATCCAGCCATTGTGATCCTTAAACAATTTTTTTTTCTAATTTTCATTAAGAATTTTTACCGTACTTATTCTAAGCAATTTAATGTGTTTATTTTTAAGATATGGCAAATTTATTTTCATTTTTTGTTATCGTTCTGTTTACATGCAAATTAATTATCCCGGGGAACGCTGGGTATCTTTGCTAGTGACCAATATTATAAGACAAAATTTTTGCAACATTCAGTATCAACATTGGTATCAACTTGCAATTCTCAAACATTCTGCACTGATCAACAATATATATCTCAAGACCAACAATGCAAATAAGAGTTTGTGCAGCACTAGGTATCAACAATGGTGTCAACACGCAATGCACCAACACTATGCAAGGATCAATAAAAGATGTCTCAATGCATGGCAAAAATTGTGCAATATAGAATTTAATGCATAGAATTCCTGTTATTCAGGCTTTTCTTAGTACTTAACTTGTGAGCCTTAAAAAATTTTTTTCGATAAATGAAATCCCTGTATATCACATGGAAGGGATTTTTTAAGTGAAGAGGTAAATTCCTGTCTTTCGGATTTATCTTAGAATAGTTAGTTCCATTGCTCTATATTTTAGTGATTGAGTTATTATTTAACCAGTTTGGAGGTTTAATTTAGCTTCTTCATGTTATTCTGTTTACCTACAAGCATAATTATCCCGAGCAACGCCGAGTCCTCTGCTTGTCTTCTATAGTAAACTAATTAGCCTACTTCATAGGTTAACCATCTGGAATGGATATTCGTAGAGTTTAAGCCATGCATAGAACTTATTTCTGTCATTTTTTTAAATACGTTTTTTTTGACTGTGCATGATAAAGCGTTTCTTTTACTTGTCGACGCGATTCATTGATTTAAACGGGCCTATTTTACGAGGTATTGTTTACTAAGTTAATCATGCCAATGGACGACATTTCTGTTTATCAGGTTTTATTTATTTTTTAATCACTTCATATTCTTCAGTTTCAGAATTTTTTAACTATAAAATCCTTTTTTTAGATAATTTGCTTGTGCGCATTTATATATATTATATACTTTTGCACACATGTAAATTTTGCACCTTACTGATTGTTTTTCTTTTTTTTCAATCTATTGTTCTTTGTACTTCAACCTTTATTTTACTATCGCGCATTGCATTCCTGTTCTTTGCATACTCACTCTGTATTTATTTAGCTTCATTCGTAGTCGGTTTTTTCGGGTGGCAGCTAGTTCTCTTGCTGTTTGTTTTTTCTGCTATTTTGGTGATGGTTTGTTGATAAATGGTAATTTTTTTTTGACATTTGCAGGCTTTTCTTTCCGAAGTGCATCTGTACAAAGAGCGGAACGTTCATAGGTGAGCTATTCTTGGTACTGTGAAGTGGATAGTGAAGGATCAAGGTGCTGTGAAGTGGATGGTGCACTATGAGCTGATGTTTTCCATTTTATTGTAAAAACAGTGGGAACTGCAGGTTTAATAGACGACTTCTCTTGCTGGCGTTATTAATTTGTTCATTTGTGAAATGTGCTGCACATAGTACGTAATTTTTACGGTGCTTTTCAAAAGTTTCAATAAGCAGGTCGCTTCTTCCAAAGGCTGCTGACCATATTTTGCACCTAACAATGTCAAAAATTTAAAAGCTTTAGGTTAGCAACAGCAATAAACTAAGAAGTATAATTATGCACATATAAAGAATATCATAAAATCAAAAGACACGATTTGTTTTATTTTGCAAAATTATTTAATTTAATATCTTTATTAAAATTAAAAAAAAATCATAACACGATTTCATGATGAATTTCATGATTTATAATAAGTAAAATTGCTTATTTAGGGTTAACAGAGTCACACGGCGTTGCCTGAGATTATTACAGTAGTAGGATAAACAGAACAACCTAATGAAGTTAAATAAAAAATTCGTTTGCAGTAATTCTAAAATTTCTTTCTATAGACGAAGCAGTTGTTCATCCGTTTTTTTCTGATACCCGGATAACTTTTTGTCATCTCTGCTCAATATTCATTTCTTCGCTAGCATTTAGATAGATATGAATTATTGTTATAATGCTTCGAAATATTATTATAGGACATAACACCATATGATTGTTGGTTTGAAGAGTTGAGTTAAGGTATGCTTTGCTATTCGTTATGTCGAATAAAGGGACTGCCACCTCTGTAATCTTTCACTCTTTCTCAATAGTCTGCTAACTCTCCATTATCTCCAGGTACGGACCATTATTAAATATTTCCAAGAAAACGTTAAGATCTAAGAAAAGCCTTAACAACAGGAATTCTACGTATTGTTACATAGTTAATTTTGTTCTATAACTATCGTTCTTAATGAACTTACTTATATTGCACACTTTGCCCGGGCTTTACTTACCCTGTGTTGTTCTGTCTCAGATTAAAATGTTATCATTAATCATGCCAAGGGAGCATCACTGGATACACCAGGGCAGTCCAACTCGTTCACGTCCCCTGCGTGCAACATACAATGCTCCCGGACAAAACTCACGGGCAAAGCCGAGGAGATTGTTCAAAACTCATTAGGGGAGTGGATATATTTTTCCTATGCAGTGCCAGACTTTATAGGGTGATTGCCTTAGACGAGGCATTATTTCTTTTGTTACTGATACTTGTTGTTTTTCGTCTTGCAAAAGATGGCGCGCATTCCTAAAAAGCATAAAATCACTGAACCAGTATAGAGCTCACTCCTGAGAGTGACGTCGTTCCGCAGCAATCAATCACAGTAGTATACAACATGGTGGCAGCAGCTTCAACAGTCAATCAACAGCTGAGCTGAAGCTGCTGCCACCAGTCAAAGTAGGAGCTGAAGCTGCTGCTGTCATATTGTACACCTCATGAACAAGCTCTATTTAAACCGCAATAAGAGGATATGGTTTTTTTTTCATTGTTCACAGATCGGATTCGACATGCCTAATATGTAATCATATCCTATAAGGGGAATAATATAATTCTACCTGATATCGAGAAAATTATCACATTAAATCAAAGGAAATAAAATGGTAAGCTGCCTCGTTTTTTTTACAATGTCGAATTGTTATTTAGCAACTCGACTTTAAGCAACCGATCAAAATTATGTGCAATAAGGGAGTAAGGAAGACAGCTCTGCTTTAGACTTATCTTTTAAAATTTCCCTTGCCCTTGACATAGAAACTCTTATACCCTATTGCTCTGTGTTCAGATATTTCCAATGCCCGGATAGCTTTTTATCTTTCTGTTGCAAAATTCACTGATAAATATTCGTTCTTTTTCTTTTTTTGCCAAAGAGAGAATGATCGCCAGTCGAGTGGACGTTTTTAGGTAGCTCAGGGGAGACTAGTGTGATTCCTTAGCCTCCTCGATAAACATTGCGTTATCTATGTCCTGTCATTGCATAATCATATTTATGATCGTTGGTAATAATTCGTTACCCCCTTCACATTAAAGAATTATTGAAAGTTAATGACGTTTAAGTACGTGGATGACGATTCAGAAACGTCACTTTCGCATAAAATCTTCACGTTGACGAAAAGAGTTCACGGAGCTTCGTGTAAGACGCGAGTGACGTTTCCATTCATATTCTATAACAATGATCAGTGCTTTCTTCTATTTTATAGGCTACTAGCAAAGGTACCCGGCGTTGCCCGGGATAATTACACTTGGATGTAAACAGAACAATCTCAAAAAATTAAATTAAATTTTGCAATATCTTAAAAATAAACACATGAAAATGCTTAGAATTAATACAGTAAAAATTCTTAATGAAAATTCGAAAAAAATCTTTTTAAAGGCTCACAATGGATGGACCGCTCCAATAATTTCTTACTCAGATAATCTTACTTCAGATGTACACTTGATGTTGTTGCAATTTCCACTCTTCTCTCGTTGTGTTGAAGCAAAATTTGGCCTTTCATCACTTTGGGTAGTCTAGCGGTCGCCAATTCTTCTATTTACTTGCTTTCCATTTGCTCAATACAGCACGGAGCTAAAGGTTTGCTTTCTCTGTCGTCTTTCCACTCTTTCACAATAGTCTGCTAACTCTTCATTATCTCCAGCTACTGATCATTTTTAAAGATTTTCAAGAAATTGTTAAGTACTAAGAACTCTCTTTTCTAAGAAAAACCTGAATAACAGGAATTCTATGCATTGTTACAAATTGAAACTTATCCATATTGCATCATCATTCTATGTTCATTGTTATAATTCTTGGAAAGGATTGCTTTATCATTGCATCATCATTTTGAGCTCATTGTTATTGGTGAATTGCGTGTTGAAACCATTGTTGATACCTATTGTTGCACAAACTTTTATTTGCATTGTTGGTCATGAGATATATATTGTTGGTCCATGCAGAGTGTTTGTGAATTGCGTGTTGATACCATTGTTGCAAAAACTTTGTCTTGCATTGTTGGTCATGCGATATTTCTCATTAATATGCCCTGCTATAGCCATGAATATCGATTTTTTATCAATAATTATTATTTTTTCGAAATCTGAAGTAGACAGTGACCTTCCTCATGCTTTGAAGGTCATGTATGCGAAATTTCATCAAGATCGGAATAAAACTGTAGATTTGTATAAAAAACGTACAGACCCACCCACAGACAGACCCACAAACATCCTTCTTTATATATATAGAAGATGGATTAACAATAATATATCAGTAACTTAAATTGGTTCTGTAGGGCCTTAACATAACTAAAAAATACTGCACATTTAAATTTGCAAATAGTACATTAAAATAAATAAATGTATAAAGCAAGCCCTGTATCTTTACTTTAACTATTCATATTATTTTGTAATATGAATGAGTAGTGCGTAAATTCATATACCTTTTGAATTTTATTAAAATATTTTAATAATAAATTTTGTATTTCAATACAAAATATTATCATAAATAACATTTTAAATGAAATTTTAAATATTGAAAAACATTTCAATTTTCGTGTTAAAAAATATTTGTTGAGAATTCTTTTTAAGGTTTTTATCTTTCGAATATTATTATATTCCCTCATTATGGGGGCAATAAATGTATTATTATTATTATTATTATTATTATTATTATTATTATTATTATTATTATTATTTCCATCTTCTTCAGTGTTAACTGAATCTTTAAGCAAAGAGTACGGGTTTTCACCAAAGTAACCCTTTCCTATTATGCAGAGTTGAGAAATTTTCTTGTGATGTGACATGTTGAGATAATTGTAGCCTTTTGTAACTCAATATATGTGTTATGGCTCAAATGGAGTGTTTTAAAACTATTTTGAATTTGTTTTGGGACTATTCCAGTACCAAAAATAACGATGGGCAATATATACACGTGATCCAAATTCCATAATCTTTTTATTTCTATAGCCAATTCTTGGTACTTTGCAACTTTTTCTACTATTGTTTTCTCGAAATTACGAGAAAGTGGTACTGCAATATAAACTAAATAAGAGGTTCTATTTTGTTTGCAATTAAAATTATATCTGGTATATTGTTGTTGATGGTTTTATCTATTTGAATCGTCAAATCATAATAAAGCTTGTATGAAGCATTTTCCAGAATTGTTTCTGAGTTGTATTTATAATATGGTGCATAGTTGTCTATTAATTTATGTTGATGGGCCAGTTTTTGATAAATAGTTTTTGCAATTTGATTATGCCTATTAAGATATTCTGTGTTGGCTAACACCCTGCAGCCGGATATAATGTGTTGAATTGTTTCTGGGGTTTGAAAACATCTTTTACATTTATAGTCTGTTGAGTTACTGTCCTTAAGTATATATTTTGCAAAGTTCTTTCTCTGGATAACTTGATCATGGATAGCGATTATGAACCCTTTCGTTTCTGCAAAGATTTCGCCCAGTGACAGCCATCTGTTGGACGCAACTTTATCCACACTCGACTGATTGAGGTCATTAAAAAGACGTCCATGCAGTTCCTTCTGGGCCCATATTTCCACCTTTCTATTTAAACGAATGGCATTTATATTGGTTGTTGTTTGAAAAGATTTATTTTTTAAATTTAATAGTGTAAAATTGTTGTCAATATACACAACTGATCTATGCATTGGCGAATTATGAGATTTATTGTAGAAAAAATTTTGAAGAATATGTATTTAAGTTTCTAAGAGTTGCTGTATATCCATTATTTTCCTACCTACCATATATCTTGGTAGTGTTATTCTCTCTATTGCAAATTGAATTTTGTGGGAGTTGTTTTAATGGATCTTTCTATTCCAGCTGTTTCAGTTTTCGACCAGTTGATTACTCTAAACGAATATGTCAACACAGCTACAGTGAAAGTGTTGATGGCTTTTATGGCATTGCGTGCATTCAATTCAGTTTTAAGAAAAGATTCAAGTCTATTGTAAATTCAGCTGTTAATTCCATCTTAATTCGTTTGTGCTCTATTGATTTTGACGACATCCTAAATATTTGTACTGATCATTTGCTTCTATGGATTTTATTGATTCATTATTTGAAGTATTATAATTTCCAGGCTTGATTTTTCCCTTTTCTATATGAAGAACTTTGCATTTATCCAATCCGAACTGCAAGAAGATATCTTTGAGAAGGTTGTAGTGATGTCCAAAATATATTTAAGCTGTCGTTTATTTGAAGCATAAATCTTGATATCATCAATATATAAAAGATGTGACAAAGTAAAACTGTTGTCGGAACCATTTCTAATTTTGAATCCATAGTTAGTGCTATTGAGAATATAAGACAAAGGGTTTAATGCAAGGCAGAACCAAAGGGGACTCAAAAAATTCCCTTGGAGTAAGCCTCTTTTTATATCACTTTTTGGCGTTGTGAAACCTTTATTGGAAATTGAACATGCAGAACAGTATTCCACTTTGCCATAGTTGCTTCCTGAAATTTAATAATAGTACTGTTAGTTTTGTAAATCTTCAAAACTCTTAAACGCCAATTATGTGGAACACTATCAAAATCTTTACAATAATCTATGTAAGCAACATGGAGATTTCTACTTTGTTTGCGTGTTTGTTGAAGAATTACCGAATCAGTTATCAAAAGTTCCTTGCATCCCATATGATACTTCAGGCATTCTTTTTGTTGTTCCGCTATCACATTTTATTGATCGGTATAGTTGTACATTTTATTTGTGATACATGATGTTAATATTTTATATATAGTCGTTAGACATGTTATGGGTCGATATTGTTTAGGATCATCCATATTTATTGATTTAAGATTCAAATATGTTATTCCTGTCGTAAAAATTCTGGTAATTGTATTGGATTGTTTATAATATATGTAAAACATTTGGCTATGAATACATGTAAAGATGTAAACTGCTTGTACCAAAAATTTTGAATTCCATGGAGTCCTGGTGACTTCCAATTATGTGTATTTTTTATTACCCGTTTGAGCTCTTCAATTGAGATATCAGAAAATTGCATTTCTGCTAAGTTCGAATATAAATTTTCTTCATTTCCAATCCAGTTCTTACTGAAATTGATTTCTACTGGATTCGACCATATTGAGGACCAGAAATTGTATATATCAGCCTGGGCTGGTACACTGCCCTCAGCTTCATTTGCCGCAGGTGACCTTAGCTGTTTATAAAAAGATTTTTCATTCAATTTAAATTAAAAATTCTGTTGCTTTCTATTAAATGACTTATTATATCCTTTAAGGCGCCCGACTTTAACTGCTAATTTCTGCTTATTAAGTTCAAGGTACTCTTTAACATGCCTGTTGTGGTTATCATCTGTGGTATTGGTATTAATACTTTTAAAAACTGGCTTTAGTGATAACACCAGTTTTTATGATCTATTTCCATTTTGATATTGTGTCAATTTACCGATTTGTTGCCTAAGATGTTCTATATCATGTTTCATGCCCTTTTTCCACGGTGGTATGGGTAGTTTTGTTATTGTTGTTAAGTCGGATTGGACGATTGGTTTAATTTTGAAACCAAATATCTACTGACTGTAATAGAAGCTGAATATATCAAAGTGTGAATATCAGATATATTGCTTAAATGTTGCTTGAGCTGAGGCAAAATATTATTTACTATTGCAATACTTTGTGTTAATGTTATGGAAGTATTTATTTTTGGTATTTTAGATCGTCTGTTGGGATCAGTTCCAAGAAATTCTATTATTGTCCTATTTAGCTGATCTGAGAATTCGATCATGTCACCGTTTGTTTGGGTTAATCAAACTCGGATCAAGTCCGGAAGCCAATCCCATAGCCCAAGGGACTTAAATGCGAGGGAGTGAAAGTTATGCACTCTTGGGAGTATTGATGTTTGGGTGTAGGAATTTCCTTACTGTGTGACAGGAGTTAGGAATTGTGGCTTTCTGTAAGGTTTTGTATAAGTGTGGGTTTAAATTTAGTGTTGACTGGCTTTTGTGTAGCGAGTGTGGAATAACCCCAGTGACAGAAAGAATGATAGGAACAATGGGTACTCTGTTAACTCCCCAATAGCGTTTTATTTCATGTGCAAGATCCGTATATTTAGTGATTTTGTCAGTGTATATCTTTTGTAAATTGTGTATGTTGGGAATGGAGATATCAATTATGTAATTCATTTTGTTTTGCTTATCTACTACTGTAATGTCTGGTCTGTTATGAGGGATAGTTTTGTCAGTGATTAAAGCTCGTCAAAATATAGTTTATGTGTGGTGTTCCTTCAGTTTCCACAAAGAGAATCCTTACACTCAACTAAAAGATCGACGCTTTTTTGTCGACGTGTGGCTGGTTGAGGTCAGAAGGATGTCTACCGTGGAGTTGCTTTCGGAGCCATGATTGAAGTTTAGTGCATGTTGTAGGAATGTTATGGGTGTTCTGCATGCTGTTTAGATTCTGTGGTGTGTATTTTGTATCACCCATGCAGTCTGCTTTGTGTAATGGTGATGGGTGTTGTTTAGCGTGAAAGAATTCTCTGAGTGACTGAGTCTGTTTCTGGTGTAGATCTGTTATGTCAATAAGACCACTTCCTCCCTCTGAACGAGGCATGGTGAGTCTTTCAATAGCTGTGTGTGGATGGTGCTTTCTGTGCTTTGTAAGCAGTTTACGTTGTTTCATTTCAAATCCCCCATGTTCTGTGTGTGTCCTCTGAATGACTCCGAAAGAGTAGGAGAGTATTGGCATGGCTTAAGTAGTGATGGCCTTGATTAAATTTCTGGAATTTAATTGCGTTTTAAGTATTGTCTCTAGCTTATGAAGATATTGTTTAGTGAGTGTATTCTTTATGTGTTTGTGCTCCAGAAGCTTGGCTTGCTTAAATCCTAGATATTTGTATAATTCGTAATTTTCCATAGCAGCATTGTGATCTGGTTCATCTAATATGAGCCCCCTTCCTTCAGTACTCCATTTTCAATGTAAAAGGTTTTGCATTTGTCCAACCTAAATTGCATGTGTATATCTTTTGAAAAGGTTTGTGTAACGTCAAGTAATTGGTGCAATTGTGTTTGTGTGGAGGCATAGGTTTTCATGTCGTCCATGTAGAGTAAGTGTGAAAGCGTGTAGTGGCAGCTTTTATTATGTTTAATTGTGTAGCCATAAGTTGTGCGGTTCAGTCCGTTGAAAAGCGCATTTAGTGCAAGACAAAACAAGGGTGGGCTCAGTGAGTCAACCTGAATGATGCCCAGGTTATCTGTATTTTGTCAGTTGTGATGGTTTCACTGTTAAGTGTGAGGTGTAGTGTAGTTCTCCAATGCAGCATTGTACTTTCTAAAAATGTGATAAGTGTGGGACACTATTAAAGGCTTTTTTTGAAATCAATGTAAGTTGCATGGAGGTGTCGATGTTTATTGTGAGTTTGCCGTAGGACCACACTGTCTATCAGGAGTTAATCCTTTAACCTATGTAGTTTCAACGGCATCCCTTTTGTTGCTCAGCGAGAATGTTGGTTGTGTCTATGTGTGTATAAATTTTGTTTGCGATACAGGCAGTTATTATTTTGTAAATTGTATACAGGCATGTGATAGGCCCACTTTGTGTGGAATCTGTCGTGTTATTTGAATTTGGTACTATTTATGTTATTCCTTGTGTAAGGAAATGCTGCAATATCAGTGGTGTTTGGAAAGTGTTGGAGATCTGTTTTGCAAGGGCCAGATGCAAACAGGTGAAGCGCTTACACCAGAAGTTCTGAATCCTATCTACACCTGAAGCTTTCCAAATGTGAGTACGTTTAATGACATATAAGAGTTCATCTGCTGTTATGTCAGTATAAGGCATGTTTGATAGTGTCGATGCTAATTGCTCCTCTTCCCTGATTCAGCTAGCTTCCCTATTATGTTCAACTGAGACAGACCAAAGAGACGACTAATAATGTTGGAGTGCTGTTTGTGTTGGCGGACCAGTGTTTTGTATCTGTGTATAATCTTTGTTTAACTGCTTATAGAATATCTTCTCATTGTTTGCAAATAACTTGTTCTGCTGTTTGCGCTAAGTGCATGTTTTGTATCTGTTCAGGCGTTGTATTTTTGCAGCTAACTTTTGTTTTAATGTGTCCATAGATTCTGTAATAGGTTAATTGTGCCGCTCATGTCTGGTGTATGTTTTAATATTCTTAAATAATTGTCTGAGGCGATTGTTCAGCTTTGATGAAGTGTTGTTTTTAGCGTACTGTGTAAGTATACCTAACTGCTTGCGGACATCGTCCATTTCAGACTCAATCCGCTTTTACCATTTAGGGTTCTCTTGGGTGTATAAATTTTGTATGTTTTTATGGATTGGTTTCTAACCCAGTGTGAATACAACTGTAAGAGCCCCTGTGTAAATAATGAGGTGTATGTAATTTAAAGATAGATTTTTTTTCAATGTACTGTGGTAAGATATAATTTCCTCTGTTTTGCTGTTTATGTTTATTTTAGGTATACCTGATCTTTGTGTGGGATCTGCTCCTGTGTAAACTGTAAGGTATCTTTGTAGGGTGTCATTTAAATGCTCAATAAGTTTGGTATTCATGTTCTGTTGTGGATGAATACCAATGATGGTGAAGTTCATTGCTGCATGTATGTTCTACAAGTTCTTTAGTGATATCAATGTTAGTATTTGATTCTGTGTGTTGGGTGTCGGTTTGTGTAGATGGCTCGTGTTCTTTTACTTGTTGTGCAACTTCTTGCTTTATTTTCTGTAGCGTGGGTAAGGGTATTAAATTGTTCATAACAATTGTGCGAGGCTGACCTGCAATACGTTGTTCAGTGACTGTGATGTGAGGATATGTCACTTTGAAAATGTTATATAACCGTTGTCTGTAAGCTGTAGTGTCAGTTTCCAATTT
>JAHWFO010008864.1:0-14021 GCA_023313115.1 Rhysida immarginata
AGTAAAATAATAAATGAGAATCTTCCGCGGATGCGCTCTTTTCTGCAAAATACGAAATCCAGTAATAATGACAACCCTAGTCCGAAGCTAAGGGAAGAAACGAGATTAAACAGAAATTAGTAAAATCCTGTATCTTACAAACACCACACCAACCCTCCTCAATTATTTTATATAGCGCCCAACTAAAATTGAATCCTGAAGAAAAATTAAATCTTAATCTGCAAGAACTTCAATTTCCTGTACCTTAAATAAATGCATAGCTTTTAAGACTGACATACCCAACGAGATGATGTTGTAAGCAAAGCGCGCCCCGCCGCGTGAATACTCACTAAGCTGGAACGAAATTGCAAATTCGCAACGATCCTGGTGGCTCGGATTAGGCTCCCCTCGGAGAGAATGCACTAATGTCTGGGATGAGGGCGTCGAGCCTTCCGACTCCCTTTCGCAATTTGGTAAGCACGGGAATGTGCAGTCGAGTTTGTAGGCGGACTCTCCTTCCTTAGCGGGCTCCTGCTCGCGGTGGTTCGTCCAATTGGAAATAGTCGAATCTGATGTCGTCTGGGCTACGTTTAGCTCTTCTGACTCTCTGCAAATTGACGTCGTCTGCTCTGGGCGAGAATTAGGGCAACTCAGGCATTCGATGGACCTCGTATCGGATTCCTCGCCTGAGAGTAGGGTGGATTTCTATGACGATGGCTCCAATGGTTCCTCTCCGAATCCGGAGTCGAAGCAAAAGATTTATGTTCGGAATTATTACAGCTCAAATTGTAAATGCTTGCCTGTATTTCTGAAGCACTATCATCTGCTTGGCCGTAATCTCCTGCATTCAACAACGAGGGATGTGGATGAGGCGGCGGGCCTTCACCCGACGAACGGTAAAATTTGGTCGGCCTTTCTTCGTAGCTTCGGTTGGCTTCGTCTATCAGCGGCGGAGATCGAGCCGATTTTTTCCGGGATCGCTTTTCTGCCAAAGTCGAGGAGACAAAGTTACAGTTATAGAAAGCAATTGACTAACGTTTAATTTCCTTCCTGGCATCAATGTCTCTTTGATTGCATCGTGGAGTCCGTGATGAAGCTTTTCTCGGCATTGTTCCTTGCTGTTGGAGCTGGAGCAGATGGTATTTGCTCCAGCGAACACCCTTAAATCAATGTTAGAGCAAGGTGCTCAGGCGCACATGCGTAAAGCATTTTTCCCTGAAGCCTTTCATAACCTTCTACGCTTTAATAAACGCCTCGGTTTCGAGGCTCATTTTTCCAACAGTAGGTCATCAGAAGTTTAATGGGAACGTATAATGGTGAGCATAATTATCATGTCCCCTCCGATGACCTAACAAAGGCGTTTAGATGTAGCGTAACGCCTTTTGAATACTAGAGGACCTAGCCGATACCATTCCAAGAGGAGGAAGGACCGCAGATGTGATGATCCTTTTTTCCACACAGATAACGGTGTGGAAATAATCCCCCTCGCTCTGTCACTCTAGCCATCCAGAGTTCTTTATTCATGAACATGATTGGTATCGCTAGATCTAATTTCAATGAATCACTGGTGGAGTCATCCATCAGGAATCGCACAAACTGGTAAGAAATCCTAGGCAGATTGTAATGATGACAAAGCCGATTCCAGATGGATTATGCAAACGAGTACTCGAAGAATATATGTCGTATTGTCTCTACGATGCAACAATTTAGACAACCAGCAGAAATGACCACCCTCCATAGATGAAGACGTTGGTGGGAGTAAAATCCGTGGTGCACAACCGCCATTGTATGGAAAACACAGTTCCATCAAAGGCAAACGTTTTCATTGCCTTTAAAATAGCTGACCACGGATAATCTGAGCCGAGACGAAAGATGTCGGTAGTCTTACTTTCGTCAGACTGCTGTTAAAACCAAGACAGACGCAAATGACCCCAATCTTGCTATTCTATTTGACGGCAAAAAGGTCACTAAGTCCCCTTGAATAAGATGGTAAATAATTGGGTGACGCACATTAGTAGTTATTGGCAGCAGGTGAGGTAACGGTATACTATTCACCTTCAAAAAGACTCGAAGGTACACAAACACAAAGTTCGCCAACATAGGTGGGGGGGGGGGAGAAAAACGTATCGCTGCAATGACGTATCGCTGAATCTCGGGCAGGCCTAACCCCCCCTCCCCTTTCAAAGGGAGTGAAGAGAAACTCTGCCGGAACTGGGTGACACTGAGCAGAACTCTCCCACACACAATTTACTATAGTATTGCGAACTTTGCGAAGAATTATTGCTGATTGTAAGGTGGATAGGCATTTAGCAGTCAACAATGATAATATATGAGTTTGTACAAACCGCACTTTGACAAGCATTGACGTGGGAAAACAAAAATTCCTGTCAAGGCGGGCAATACACTTGTCCACCACTTACTGATAATGAATAGAGTCCATATCTGGTAGAAATGAAAAAATAAATCCAAGCACTGTCATCTGACCGTCCATTTCCCAATTGTATTTCCCTTCGACTTGACGAGGTTGATGGTACTGCCCGTCGAAGTGGCGAAGAGATCGAAGGTTTCTTTGTAAATGTTCAGGGTATATAAGTCTGGCGCAAACAACACGACATCGTCGGCATATGCTAAAATCCTGATATTGATGGACGCAGCTGGTAACTCATATCCCCGAACCTCAGGGTGGCGATTCAAGAACTGTAGTAATGGCTCCAAATAGAAGATGTACAGGAGAGGGGATAGGGGACATCCCTGCCTGACACCTTTTAAGAGTTCAAAAGTACACGATGTGGAGGCATTAACCGCCACACATTATGTAGCCGATGCATACAGTGCAGAAATAATCTCAGCAAAAGTCCGAAGATGAAGCTGGTGAAACACTTGGAATAGAAATTCGCGATTCACCTTGTCAAACGCTTTTTCCTGGTCGAGACTTAACACTGCAAGAGTTTGTTGACGAACTTGCGCTTCTTCCATTACACACCGAATAGTTATAAGATTGTCTGTCACCCTGCGTGTTGGTATTGATCAGGATTGACCCGGATCGAAAAATTCGTCGGCGATGAGCTTTAGCCGTTGCTGGAACACCCCAGTGAAAATTTTATAGTCTGTATTGAGTAATGTAATCGGTCTCCACTAGGTCACGAGTTTTGGATCCGGACATTTAGGGAGTAGGATGATTTTCCCCACAGTAAAGTGCGGTGTGATGGAAGACGGGTCTTGAATAATTGAATTAAAGACACGCACCAGGAAAGGCCCAAGAAGTTTCCACGACGAATTGAAGAATGAATAAAGAATGCCGTCTAAGCCCGGGCTGGACTGCTGACGGCCGTCTGCCGAAAGAAACTTTTTGACTTCATCTTCGGTGAAGGCACGCATTACAAGCGAATTGGATTCCACAGAAAGAGGTATTAATGCCTCTATCCACTGCTTCGTGGTCTCTGGCGGAATGATTGGATGGCTAAAAACTGATGAAAAGTGAGAGTGAAAGGATGATAAGATATCGGCATCAGATTCAACTTCCTCACCATTAGACAATGAGAATGTTTATTGTTAGCCCGACGCATCTCCTCAGCAAAGGCTGCCGATGACATGTGCCTGACATCAGCTGCCCATGTAAGTTTGGCCCTGAGTGCTGCGCCGGCAACTTTCCGGATCATTAGAGCGTTTATTTCACTCTTCACCTGTTGAATTTCAGCCTGAAACTCCTCCTTAGAGGTGGAACAACGGAGGAGTCGCAATATTTCTTGCAGTATGAGGAGGTAACGATGACGACGTCTGGCTTCATCCAATACAATCTTCCGAAAAAAATTTTTAATCTTAGTTTTTAAGTTCAACCACGATTCAAGAGTAGGAGGCAAATTATGGAGATGTTTTTCCACAATCTGAACGAACATCTCCCGGTACTTATCATTGTCAAGCAGAGAAACGTTTAAAAACCAGTTCTTATTGGTGACCTGACCTGAAGCAATTGCCGGAGAAACAAATGGAGGATCCCAAAACCAGAAGATGGTACTATGGTCTGAAAATGCACAAGGAAAAACCTCCATTGTTCCAATTGTACCAGCAAACGCATTGTCAACCAAAAAAAAATTTAGTCGCGATGCCACAGTGGGTCCTCGATGAAATGTGTACCCACTGAGATCACCACGAGAATTCACAGGCCACAGATCAAGCAATGCATTTTGCTGGCACAGGTGATGCACATGTCCAGACGAAAATATGTTGTCGGCGTCTTTATGACAGTTGAAATAACCAGAAATGACTACAGGAAACGATGAACACAAGTAAACTTGAAGGTCGCTGAAAAAGTCACGTTTCTCTGCACTTGTGCACGGAGCATACACGTTAAGCATTCGGACTTGAACACAAGATGATGTAATGTCTAACGATATTACCCTGCACTGGCTTTCGCACAAATAATTCGACACCTGAATGGAGGGGTTGAAGATCATTGTTGCAACCCCCTGCCCAAACGGTGAAGAAGATTTAATGAAAAATTGTCCACGAGGAAATTGTCTGCAAAGACCGGGTAGATCGTACCAAACTTGTGAAGGATCAAGCTCTATTTCTTGAAGCACAAGTATGTCCGTCCTGTACAGGGCAATAAACGTCGAGAATACCGATTGCTTAAAAGACGAACCTAGGGAACGCACATTCAGTGAACTGATCTTCATTGTGGAATCACGTGGCTGGTTCTTGACACTTATCCGAAGGAGACTGGAGCTTCACAGATGGTGGTGGAGGCTCCCTCGACTTCCACCTCGGAGATCGATACGAGGAGGAAGAAGTGCTGCGATGATGGCTTACGCAGCTGTCTCGATCAGATGAAGAAGAAGCAGCAGAGGCGTCCCTTCTGCTGTGATGTCGTCTGGCTTTAGGCTTGCGAGTTTTCTTTGCCGTCGCAAGCACCTCCCGCTGTGATGATGCTGATGTTTTCAAATTCCCAGCAGATGATGACACTGAAGTTGATGTAGGTGCACAGGCGATCGGTAATGGCTGCGAAGTTGATGTCTTCGCAGGCGGAGGAAGGGCTGGAAAATCCTCCTTTGGAAAGATCGATTCGGAACAACCTGAAACGTCAACATCATCTTCTGCAGAGCTCACCTCCTCAACCATCGAAATGTCACTTGATGGCTCGGGGAATGGGGCGCAATCTTGGATCTTCGAGGGGGGAGGAGTATGTGATATCTCCTCCCTAGGTTTCAAGGATAGTGGCGCTGGAGGCGGTGGCATCTCCTTCCTTGTTTCCAAATCGACAGGGGAGGTAAAAGAAGCCTATTCATCTTGAAGAAAAAATGCAGATGCGAAAAAACAAAATTCGCCCACATGGGGGGAGGGAAAAGGAATACCCGAATCATTGCACCCAGTCTGGCAGCAATAAGATATCGTTTGATATCGGGTAAACCTAACCCACCTCTCTCAAAGGGGGTGAATATGAATGCGGCTCGCACTGGATGACGCTGCTGAGCAGACATTCCCCACAAACAGCTTACCATCGCACTACATAGTCTCTGAAGATTTTTAAACGAAGGCAAGGTGAATAGGCATTTAGATGTTAAAACTGGAAGCACATGTGTCTTTATAAACCTCACTTTGACAAACATTGAAGTTGGAAAACGAAAGTTTCTGTCAAGGCGAGTGATGCACTTCTCAATCACTTGTTGCCAGTGCATAGAGTCCATAGTTGGTAGGAAAGAGAAGACATATCCTAACACAACGATTCGGTCACACCCTGTTATTGGGAAAGTTTTAAGATACTCCACAGTCCAGTTCGCAATAGCAATACCTTTCGACTTGACGAGCTTGATGGAACTCCCCGTCGAAGTACTAAAGCGGTCAAAGGTCTCTTTATAGATGCTCAAGGAATATGAATCGGACGCAAAAAGCACTACGTCATCTGCATAAGCCAGCGCCCTGATGTTTATAGATGCGGCTGGCAGATCCTATCCTCGAATATCTTGGTGGATTTAAAAACTAATAATGGTTCCAGGTAAAAAATATACAGGAGGGGGGATAATGGACACCCCTGCCTGACACCTTTTAAGAGTTCGAAAGCAGAAGATGTGGAACCATTAATCGCCACACAATCAATGATGTGGCCGAATCGTACAGTACGGAGATAATCGTAGCAAAGGCCCGAAGACGAAGATGACGGAACACTTCAAACAGAAACAAGTGATTTACTTTGTCAAAAGCCTTCTCTTGGTCAAGGCTTAACACAGCAAGAGTTTGATGGCGTGCACAGGCTTCCTCCATCACGCACCGAATAGTGATTAAATTGTCCGATATCCTGCGAGATGGAATGGAGCAGGACTGTCCGGGGTTGATAAACTCGTCGGCGTAAATTTTGAGTCTTGATTGGAAAACACCAGTGAAGACCTTATAATCCGTGTTGAGAAGGGTTATAGGCCTCCACTGGGTGACGAGCTCTGGATTCGGCACTTTAGGGAGCAGGATGATTTTACCCACATAACTCTGATGTGGTGGCGGAAGGATCTTTAATAATTGAATTTAACACTTGAACCAAGAAAGGGCCAAGAAGTTTCCATGTCGCATTGTAAAAGAAGTATGGAATGCCATCCATACCTGGGCTGGACTGATGACAGGAATATCTTGACTTCGTGTTCGGTGAAGGGACGTGTAATGAAGGCATCCTTAATCCTCTGAAAACGGTAGTAGTGTCTCAATCCAATTTTTCGTGCCATCTGATGGGAAGATTGGGTGACTAAAAAAAGAGGAAAAATGGGAGTAGAAAGCTGATAAGATATCAGAATCAGCATCAACTTCCCTACCTTCCACTATTCAACGGCGACATTTTTTAACGTTGGCTCGTTGTCTCTCCTCAGCGAATGCGGCCGATGACATGTTTCTGACGTCAGCAGCCCAGGTGAGTTTGGCTCTGAGCACTGCGCCAGATGCTTTCCGGATCATTAGAGCGTTGATTTCGCTCTTCACCTGACGAACATCGGTCGTAAACTCCTCCTTAGGAGTGGAATTTCGGAGGAGCCGGAGAATTTCTTGGAGCATAAGGAGATGACGATGGTGGCGCCTCGCCGCATCAATCCCAATCTTCTTAAAAAATCGTTTGATTTTGTCTTTAAAAACAAGCCACGAAGCAAGAGTAGGAGACACATTGTGGAGATGTTTTTAAACAAACTGAGCAAACATTCCCAGTATTCCTTGTTGTCAAGCAGAGAAACATCCAGGAACCAGTTTTTGTTAGAAGCACTACCTGTGATAAAAGCTGAAAATGGAGGTTGGAGGTTCCCATGACCACATGATGGCATTGTGGTCAGAGAAAGAACAAGGAATAACCTCCATCTGCCCAGGTAAGCCAGCAAAAGCATTATCGATCAAAAATAAATCGGTTCTAGATGACACAAAAGGTCCTTGATGGTAAGTGAACCCCGGATTGTTACATTGAGAATGGTGTGTCCATAGATCGAATAATGCATTTTGCTGACATAAATGATGCACATGTCCAGACGAAAAGTTGTTATCATCGTCTGGATGGCAGTTGAAGTCGCCAGCAATCACCACAGGCATAGCAGAACACAAATAAAAGTTCATCGAAAAATGTCTGTTTCTCTGCTTTTCCACACGGCGCATATACGTTAAGCAATCGGAAATTCACACCTGATGATCGAATGTGTAACGAAATTACGCTGAACTCGCAGTTATATATACAGTTCGACACCTGAATGGACGGGTTAAAGACGATTGTAGCAATCCCTTGTCCAACAGGTGAAGATGAGTTAATAAACATTTACGCACTTGGAAATTGACTGCGAAGGCCAGGTAAATTATAACCTTTCTACGTGGAGGCTAATTTTACTTCCTGCAGAAGAATTACAGGTATTGGACATTGAAACTGAAACACCTTCGCAAATAGCACTGGATATCCCCAGGGCTGAATAGAACCTTCTGCTAGGTAATTAATCGTATGCATATCAATGAATTACGTGTCAGAGTTCTTGGTAGTCACTCCAGTAGAAAAGTTCGATAGTAAGCTTCAAATTGTCTGTGCAGAGCGCTATAATGGGAGACATATCCGACTTCAAAAGAGGGCAGATTGTTGGCGCGCGTCTAGCAGGTGCATCTGTGTCCAAAACTGCCACACTTTGTGATGTCTCACGTGCTACAGTATCCAGGGTGATGTGTGCATATGAACAGGAAGGACGAACCACGTCCAGGAGGAGCAACTGCAGGAGAAAACGGAAGTTGTCGGAAAGAGACGTCAGGACATTGACCAGGATTGTTGCACGAAAGCGGAAAACCACCGCAGCAGAAATCACCGCAGAAATGAATACACACCTCCAGGAACCTGTGTGCACGAAGACAATCCGTCGTTACCTGCATAAATCCAACATCCATGGCAGGGTTGCTATACCGAAGCCTTTTATCAGTAGTACAAATGCCTCCAAGCGGGTTCAGTGGTACCGGACGCATAAAACCTGGACGTTGGATGACCTCAAACGCGTCATATTCTCGGATGAGTCCAGCTACACTGTCTTCCAAACAACAGGGAGGGTATTCGTCTGGAGGAGCCCCTCTGATGCCTACAACCCAGACTGCTTGGCAGCCACAGTCAAACACGGAGGTGGATCAGTAATGGGTGGATCAGTAATGGTTTGAGGTGCAAACTGTGCAGGACCTCTACCGATCCTTCCCAGACGTGTTGCAGCTGTGCTGGCTGCCCACGGTGCCCCAACACCTTATTAAATAAAGATTTTGGATTTCTACCAGGAGTTTCAGTTTCAATGTCCAATACCTGTATATCTGGCCTGTACAGAGCAATAAAAGTTAATAATACCGATTGCTTAAAATAGGAACCCAGGGAACGTATGTTCAGCGAGATGACTTTCATTCAGAGGATTTAGGTGGAAGAGGCTGACCTAATGTCGATGGAGGCTGGTCCTTCTTAGATGAAGAATGAGGCTCAGCAGTCCGTCCAATCGGTGAGCGCGTCCGATGAGAGGAACTACGGTGGCTACTCACACTGCCGTCTCTCTCAGACGACGATGATGCCTTCTTGTCCCTGCTGCTACGATGGCGGTTGCTTTTCTTCTTACGGGGAGACATGCTCTCCGTACGCCCTTCCGGCTGGGTTGATGTGGAGATGGTTCGCCGTTGGAGCCGAAGATAACACAGGAATCGCTGAAGAAAGACGGGTGATACCCACTGGCTGCGATGCTGTTAGAGATGGAGGAGGGAGAGCTGGATATTCCTCCTCTAAAGACGTCGAAACATCACCCAATGGGGCAGCAATGTCTTCCTCTGCAGAGACCACTTCTTCATGCATCACGACGTCGCTTGATGGCTGAAACAGGGAAGTATCCTCAGCAACCTCTGAAGGCGGAGGCAGTGATGATGGTGGCACTAATCACTATTCGTCTTTAGATGGAAGTGGAGGCCACGATGGCTCAGGTGAAACGGCCCGCGACGTACGAGGAGAAGACACGGGCTGGATTAGACGTTGTGGCTCTGCATCCTCATCCATTGATGTCATCTTCGGTGACGGAAGACGCGTTGACTTATCTGCTGCGGCACTGCTGTCAATCTTCTCCGGGCAACGATGGTATTTGCCCACCGTGCGCAATCATTTCGCACACTTTTTCAGGAGAGGACAATCTCTCCTGACATGAGAAGATTTCTTGCAGTACCAACAGCACTGTCTCATCCCCTTATAATACACGAAGACATGTTCTCCATGTAAAATAACGGAATCTGGAATGTCCTTGTCCAGCCTCATATCGAAATATATGTTGTCGTTCTGGAGTCGGGGAGTATCTGAGTGGTCGGGACGGTAAATACCGAGCACTTCCCCAAACTCCGACATAAAATTTCGGATATAAGCCGTGGACAACATATGCGAAATTCCCCTGACGTGGACTGTGAGGTGGCCAGGGTCCGAGTGATAAAAGTTGACAGTGGTATTGCCAAGTTTCACGCACGCCACATCTACGACGCGATGCGCAATAGTACTAGATTTGCAGACCATTCTTAACTCCGTAGAGGAGAATCTCAGCAACACCAAGATCGAAGGGTCCTCAGACGCTAACACAGGCGGTACACCAGATTTGGCGTACAGCGCCTTCATAAACGTGGCGACGGAAAATGGCCCGTCCGCCATTGACATGACTATTCTGTCCATGGTCAAAAAATTATTTGAAAAAGTCACAAAAAAGTTCGGGAGGGGGGTTAAACCTCCCCCGGGGGTCACTGGGGGGAGGGACACTCACCCACAGGAAAGTCATTCACGCCCTCATTGGTCGGTTGCTGCATGAAAAAATCTTTATTCCGAATGTCACACAATCGAAGGCACTATTCTCTACGGATAGTTCTCCTCGGCTGGGCTGTCAATCTCGCTCTTCCTTGAGCTTCGGCATTCGTCCCTTTAAATACCGTTTTATTTTGCTCATTATCGCCCCCGACATTCATATTTCCATTAAGGCGCTCTTGCCTAAGTTTTTCTTTGCACGAGATCCTATTTTGCCTTGGAGGCCGAGGCTTCTCTGCAGTTTCTTTCCTTTGCGTGCTCCGACTCCCCCTTTCTCCACTTTTCACTGTCATATCGGCGTCTTTTGTTTTATCATCGCTTTGGCGATATGACACACAGCTGTAACATCCTTTTCAGGAAGCAACTCGGCGTACTTTTGACCCTACATATCTTTGTGCCAGAGTTATATAGAATCCTGAAACTTTTTATATCCTGAAACTGAACCTTCAAATATTACGTTCATATCTTTTATAGTTCATAAGATACGTGAACTCAAAATTTATTTATTTAGACACTGACTCACTGACCGATCATCAAAAATCTGAGGTACTTCCAGCAGCCCTAAAAACTTGAAATTTGGCATAAAGATAGTGTTTAAGGTACAATGAAAGGAAAAATTTAAAAAATTCAAAATATAAAAGTGTTAATGTTTAAAGATCACTGCCAAATATCAATTAACCTGCAACAGAATGGCTATTATGCAATTGGTGATGACATTGTTTGGGTAATTGTTAAGAGTGAGAAACAATAACTCCGAAATATGAATTTCGTTGGAAACGTTTGTTAATCTGGAGGCATGGCATTTATTAAAAACAGATTAACGTCAAAATATTTTCAATTTCGGTTAAATCAACAATATTTATTTTACTTATTAAATGATGCTAATATTCGTCAATTAGGTTCTGGTATTTTTTATAAAATGAGTTGCGTAAATCGAAAAGAAAAAATTACAGCTGAACAATACTTTCAAATGTTTAATAAATAAAGGTGAGCTAGAAGGTGATTTGACTGCAATATTTAGCCGATTGTAAAAGACGGAACAGTTTTGAAAAAGAAAAAAAAACGAGAAATGGCATCAATTGCATGACACAAAATTATAATCCTTCAACTTAGTTCCTTAACATAAGTCCTGAATGGATACGGAGTGATTTAGTGGAAGACATTAGGGAAGTCAACGGGATACGGCTAACAAAATTATTAGTGAACTGTCTCAATTTCTCGTTTCTATGAATTGAGACAGTTTACAGCTACGTCGGGCTTCATTACATTATCTGATGAGACACTTGGTAAGGTCGAACATTACTTTTGAAGAGGTGAATACCATTCTCGAAGTACTCAAGAATTTCACTTGATATCGTGGCTTAAAGTTGCCCCAATTCTTCACAAGTCGCCACTTGAGGAGGTAGCATCATTTGCATCAAGGTATATCTTGTGAGCCATATATAACAAAAATCTTTCGCCTACTCTTAATCAACGGGCCGTGTCATGTCAAACTCACTAAATGTACAGTTACTGTTTGCGAAAAGAGAACACTATAAAGGTTATATTGTATGTGTTCAGAGGGGGAAGCAAAATAAATAGAATTTAATAGGTGGTACTTTAAAAGAAAGAACCTCAAATCTTAAGAGGTAAACGTGGCTCGTTAAAAGACTTTTATTTTGGTTTAAAAATTGCGATATTTATTCATAAAATACAAAAATTCTGTACAAAAGAATGTTCTATACAATATGATTTAATTGAGGAATAGGCATTGCGATCTCAATTACAAAAGAAAATATTTCTCGGAATAAAATAAAGAAATAATTAAATGTACGTTAAATACAGCAAAACACTGTAACGGGAAATATTAATCGCTACATTGACCGAATTGAGATTAAATATAAAAAGATTGAGACAGACCAATTCCTTATAAAGAATAAGGAAAAGAAATTTCAAAATTCCCATTTAATGTCTAAAGAAAGAGTGCGAAATCATAATTATTAATAGGAAATAAGAATTAAAATGTGCAGCATGGCGTCCCTCATGCGCGTTATTGTTGAAATAGCATTAAAAGAAATTTCATTATTACCTTATGGGTAAACCCGCAAAACAATGCTGCTAGGTAAAGAATCATGGCTGCCGCGAGAAAGTGAGAAATTCAATAAGAAACTAAACTTCGAACAGCAGGGTAGGAGTAATTTGCAGAGCATTGGAATGAAAATGATAAATGGAAGTTTAACGTCATGCTGCAGGCTAGTAAGGACGTGGAGGACCAGAAGGAGGGACGACTGGTCAAGTCAGAAGCTGGACGTGGTCTGTCTGTAATAAAAAAAACAGTAACCACGGAAAGAACATCAACAATAGTGGGACACACATCCTCGTGATCACGAAAATTATTCGCGGTGGACAACTAGCTGCAGACAATGATAAACACGTGGAGATTTTTTAATTATCATTTATTAAAACAATATATACCCAACAATCACTGTCTGCAAAACAGTAAAAAAAACTTAAAGAATAGAAAAAAATAGAATAATTAATTACAAATAAAATTATATCTATTTTTACTTAAAAAAATCTGAGTTTTCCCGAACAAAGCCCCCTGTAATTTTCTTGAACACAAAAAAATGACGGTCATTTGTACAGATAGAAGTTTAGGTACTGATGTTACATATACAGATTCAAAAAAAAAATTGTCTAAGTTACAATAAACAAAAAACATTTATGCCTTTATTATTTCCTTTCATTTTTGTGTGCGCACACAATATGTTTTGCCTTTTTAGCAAAAGAAGACAAAAAAAGTATATTTTGCATTTTGGTATACCATAATTAAAATGTATATTAAACGTACAATACGTTAATAAATGTAAAAAAAACATATCATGTGGTAAAAAAACAATGGTTACTGCCTTCACGTAAGGTAAGAACAAGCCCAAAAATATCCTTTTGTGATTTTAAAGCTAAAGTCATTTAACAAAAAATATTGCGTTTAGAACCCCTCTCATCCCGCGAAGTAAATAACTTTGCAATTATGAAGTTTAAAGGAACAAGATAAACTTTGTAAATACCCTCGTGTAGGCCAGCAAACCAATGAGTTAAGTAATTTAATATAAATAATTACTTATCCTGCTCAGATAAGGATAACAAATCCAGGAATCTGCATAAAGCCGGGGCAGGTAAAGGTTTAGTTAGTGCGTCTGCCGGCATGTCGGGGGAAGAACAGTAGGTAAGAATCACATTCTGAAGATTAATTTCTCGCGCGATGAAATTATGCAATCTCAAAATGTGTCTTGTCCTACTCTTCGATTCTAATGCTCCCAGACATGCTATGGCAGACTTTGAGTCAGTATAAATGATTGTGGGGAAAGAAACAAACTCCCCTTGTCCTAACTCGGTTATGAGGTCCCAAAGACATTTCAGTGACTTCACGCATTCGTTTATAGCGATTACAGTATTTCGGCTTCGCAGCTGCTCAGGACGACTGAACGTTGCTTCTTAGATGACCAGGTTATGGTATTTTTCCCCATTTTGATCAAAATTCCAGAGTATCCTTGGTGGCTCTGTGGGGTGACACATCAGCTAGCGTCAGCGAATGCGCACAAAGGACCCGTAGATGGGGTAAAAACGAGTGATGTGTCGCAGGTGTGTTTAAGATAAGAAGCGACGCCCTTAAGAGCAGTCATATGCAAATGTGTAGGCGATTTAGCATATGTCGACAGCCTAGTAATTGCAAAAGCTATATCCGGCCGCGTGCAAGTCATTACATACATTAAGGAACCGA
>JAHWFO010008870.1:0-38878 GCA_023313115.1 Rhysida immarginata
CTCGTTCGCATCGTACTGGTGGATGAATTTGTGTATATCTAATACATCTACAACTTCATTGCGAAATGGAGAGAAGAATGTAACCATTTCTTGCTTGTAATTGATTGTGTCATCGATGCTGTAATGACTGTATGTAATCACTCTGTGCCCATGTTTCTGCGTCTAAATATATTGGTGTTTGAACTGAAAATGTCATGGGCTCCATCGTTTTCATTATCAGTATTTTGTTGTTCAGTGGCTTCATGGCCATCTGTGTCATTAACATCTTCTCTGTTGATATGTCTTATATTCATTACCTGTGTATACCGTGCAATAAAATCCGTTAAACTTATGCTATCTAATTCTGCCGGTCTCTCGTCATATTTTTGATTCATAGATTTAGTTTGTTGAATTTTCATTTAAAACTTCTTTCTCCATCACTGCAAGTCTCTTCTTAGCTTTGTGCCCGTTCTGGACAAAAGGTTGAAATGTTAGTAATTAATCTACAAATGTGGCTGATCAAAGGGTTGAGGTAGAAGATACTATATCCCGCCTCTTATGCACACATCTACACCGTGTCTAATAGTTTTAAATTTGTTCTACAGTGACTACACAGCAAGATATCATTCACATTGGAATAATAAAACTGATGGAGCAAACAGATCACGCTACTCAAGTCCTTCTGAAACTCAAGTCCTCCTTTCTGGGTATCTCAAGTCCTTCTGAAACTAAAATCTATTACAAACATTACATGAATATCGAAATTTATTGTTTATGAATATAAAACGAAATATGAATTCAGTCTCCCAAATTTTCGCATATATGTTGCTCCGTACATAAATCATATCTGATGAAGATGCTGTTAATGTTGACGGTTATGGCGCGTTATGGACTTCCATGGGTTGAATTCTATCACTCCATGTTGAATTCTGTCACACGTTATTTGCGTCGAATTCTCAGTTATTGGCGCTTACGTATCGAGCTATAGTTCACATTGGCGACGCGGCGCCTTAACTTTGAAGCTCTCCTGCTGAGCCCATTGACACTCAACATCGGACATCCGGGTTTTCATGGATTTCCCCATCTATTTTCCTGTGACAGTTTCTATAATATTTCTCTTGTTTATTAGGCATACATTTGGAAATTCTGTAATTTTTGCAAAATTGTCACAGTTTGAAAGCTGAAATCTTGAACACTATTAAATATAGAGGTTTAATTTTAAGCCATTTTATAAAGCGCAGAAAGATAAAACAAATGACAGCTCAAACGTCGTAGTAGCCCAAAATAAGCCGGAGCTAGACTAATTTAATATCCGCCATAGAGGAGATTTTCTGACTCAACTTTGCACTGCGATTGCGTCAGCCAATGAGGTCAGCACGAAGTCAGTGATGGTCAACAACATGCTTTGTTCTATACTCTATCGAATGCGATATCGCTCATGCTTCTGTCATTAATAGTTTTCATGTTATTAAAGTTTTCATGATCAACACTTTTCGTGACATTCACGATTTAAGCGTGGCATCCTAGTCTCGAAACGTAAGACGTATTCCACGTCAAAAGATCCCAAATTCCGTTCCACCATACCAAATCCACGACCCATTATCACGACTTTTAATTAATTACGTATGCATTAACTGGATTCACTTATGATCATGAAGAGGTCGTGTATAGAGAAAGCAGGAGGACGACAAAATTTTAATATTTGAATCAAAGTTTAATTTACTCGTGGATAAAATAATGGATCATCACAAGTAATATTTAAATTAATTTGAAAGGTATACATAATTAATCCAGAGTTCAGAAGTTTGAGTAAAGTCCAGTGGGGTGAACGACCGAATTGGCAGGCGGGCCTCGATGCTTGAGCGCCGAAGAATCCAATGTCCGACGAGGCTTGTCACCGCTGAAACAGAAGGCGGCGAGCCTGACGGGTTTCGAGGAGCGTTGCCCAATACTATGAAATAAATATAAAGACAAATGTATTAGCCTACGCAGTTAAGTATCTTAAGACTGCAAGAAGAAGATCATTCAGATTTCTTAACTGAGCACAGTTTGTAATTTTCGAAGAGAAAATAATATGAGCACTTAATGTGAGAAAACTTTAGCTTATCTAATCTTGAGACACTAAATTAAATTTAGAAAAGAATACCCCTAGTTGGCGACGCTATAGCCAAGCGCGGCTCGCGGCAAGAGATCTGAAACATCTCGTTTCCATTCCTCATGAAATCTGAAACCTCTCTGATTTTTCTTCCTCTGGTCACACCTTTTATCCTTTTTCTTCATGAGCCGCTTTTGCATATCAGTCTTCTCCTCCAATAAGCGGCTTGCTTCTCCTTTCTCGAATCTTCCGATTCTTCTATTGTCCTCTCGAGGTGGCGGGTGGTTAAATTCTTTCTTTTTCTCTTGCTTTCTTCTCTTGTTTCCTTCCCTCCCTCTTCTCAGCTTCTGTGTTAGATCGTCGAATTTTTTTCTCCTATTTTCTTTTCCAATTCTGCGATCTGACACCCATATAAAAGTTTAGGTATAACAATAAACTTTAATAAGTACAGAAGAATTAGAGGAGTCATAAAACATTCAGGCAGTCTTTTCAACATACTAAATTTTCTATATATATCTAAGTGCAAAGTGAAAGATAAATTATTCTGAAAGGTAATATTGAGATCCTTTATCGAAGATCTCTGCTCGAGCTGACAATCGCTAAGCGAGTAATGATAGACAAAATCCGATGCTTTGCGGGAAAAGGTTACAATGCAAGATGTGTCACAGTTGATGACAAACTGTTGACCACATGCGCAGATGGTGATTCTATCAAGTACGTTCTGGAGATTTTGGCAATCTGCCTAAGAGAAATTTGGCTAAAATTTTTAAGATCGTTTATGTATATCAGGCTTCACACCTCATTATTATTTGATGTAGCAACAATATATGCAATAAAAATATTAAAAAGAATAGACCAAGTGGGGATCCTTGAGGTACCCCACTACGTATCCTAGCAACTCTAGAAATGGTTCTCGTATTGGTGTTATGCCAGAAATAAGCGAATTCATCCAATTAAGCATGTTTTGAGTGAAACCGACAGTGTCAAACTTTGTCATCAATAGCTTAATGTTCACTTTATCAAAGGTCTTGCTGTAATCCAAATAGATTATATCGACCTGATTCCTTCTGTCAAGTTCATTAGCGATCACATGGGTTAAATGGCAAGATTGGATTGTGTCGAAAGCCTTTTCCGAAAACCGTGCTGCTCTTCGGGAAGATATGGATCAATAAAATCAGCGAGATGAATGACAACATAGGATTCCAGAATTTTACTAGAAAAAGAGATGATCGTAATAGGCCTATAATCGTTCGCCTTCTTTGGTTTTGCAAGCCTGGGTATGGTTTGGAAAAAAACACCTTCCATTCCTCCAGATAAACGCCCGAGTTGAATGAACAATTAAATATTTGACAAAGAGGGTAAACAAATGCTTGTATACGTATTTATAGATGAAATCTGGATAGCCATCTTTGTTATATTTTTAGAAGTAGAGAGGGAGGTGGCGATTCGCATTATCTCCACCATCTTAATTTCTTGAACACCAAATCTGGAACTCATGTGTCCAAAAATTTTAAAGACCTGCCTTGTCCATCTGCAGATGTCAGTGATATCTAAAACAAGTGGATCGCTGACTGACTGGGAGAGAACTGTGTCCGTAAATCTAGGCCACCTGTCGCTACTAGTCAATGATCTGGGGGGACTGAGTTTATAAGGAATGAATAGGGAGAAGATGTAAATATATATGCTTTACTACCAAGCTTTGACAGTATTTTTGCTTTCTTATACTTCTTATTCAAACCAAACCACATAACTTGGCCCATCACACAAATTTATGCGACCTCGAAATTATTTTAATTCATTTTAATAACTAAAATGAACCGGGGTTTAACTTTACTTTTTAGTGGTTTTGTGTATATTCCTACTGTTATTTGTAAAAATGTAGTGAAAATAAAATGTCAGTTAATGATAAATATTACTTTATTACTTATTCACTTAAAAATACTGTTCATACTTTTGAATATATTTTAAACAACCTCTTCTACAATGAAATTAAAATGCTAAAGAACTAGGAGTCATATTATACTCAAACTATCTTTCAATGACCATATTAATTTTATTACAACTAAAACTTGCCAAACAACATATTTTATAATTAGAAATTCTCTAAGCTTTAGTAGTATTACTTTTCAGTATTTCTTCTTAATGTCTTAGTAAGACCAATATTAGAATATGCCTCCACCATATAGTCTCCGTCTCATGCAAATCAATTAAGTTTAGAAAAAGTACAAACGAATTTTTTGCGTGTAATCTTTTCAAACTTTTTCATCCTACATTTTTAAATAATAGTATATACCGGGTGGGCAAGAAATAACGTGAAGTGTTCAGAGCTCGCTAGCGGGAATTCTATTAAGCCAAATGCAGTATATTTTGGTGTATATACTTAATGGAACATGCAGTTTCGATTTCTGCAAAAAAAAAAAAAAAATAGTACCAAAAGTCGCCATAGGGGGCGCTTATTTAAAGAAAACAATGAATACATTTGCATAAGCGCGTTCCGTGTTGAGCAATCATGACAATAAAAGGCAAGGCTGAGGATTTCCCATCATTCACGAACGAATGGCCTGACGATGACGCTTACTCTGCCTGACCCTGCGTTATTAGTCAAATTGTTTTATCAGAAGAGCGACAATGCAAGTACTGCCCTTCGTGAATTCCGGCGATTGAAAACGTTACGAAGAGGACCGATGTGCATAACTAACTTACGGAAAATGATTGAACGATTTGAATCTACCAGAACTCTAGGAGTGCAACCTGGCCGGGGACGCAAACGAATCAGGCAGCAACACGTTGAAGAAGTTGCAACTGCTGTTGTGGAACAGGAGATGACTACTTTGCAGTGCACACGCAATACCACGCCAAACAGATATCCCATATTCGACGGTGAGGAAAATATTGCATAAGATATTGACATTTTATCCCTATAAACTCACACCTGTTCAAAAATTGCTTCCTGGAGATGAACGTACCCGAACTGACTTTTCGTTGAGATTTTTAGCACGTATGGAAGTGGATGATGCATGGCCATGGCATATTTTATGGAGTGATACGGCACATTTTGTATTTGAATGGTGATATCAATAACCACAACTGCCGTATTTGGGCTGCATCAAATCCACAAGTGTGTCTGCCAACTCCTATGCATTCACCGAAACTAACAGTATGGTGCGGCTTTACTGCTTCTTTCATCATCGGCCCGTACTTTTTTGAAGAAATCCGTCCCCGTGGACCGGTGACTTGTTCCGTCAATTCTGCCAGGTATGCCGATATGCTTGAGAATTTTGTGATACCACGATTGCAGGAAAAGGGTTGTCTGGATTCTACCATTTTTATGCAGGATGGTGCGCCACCGCACATCGGATGTCAGGTGCAGCAGATCTTGCGAGAACGTTTTTCAGACAACGGAATAATTAGTCGTGCATTTCCCATGGTATGGCCACCCAGGTCGCCTGATCTCAACCCTTGTGATTTTTGGTTATGGGGATATTTGAAAAGCCTTGTGTATCAAGCACATGTTCCTGACCTCTCAACCTTAAAGGATCAAATAACGTTACATATCAGACTAATTAATGCAGATATGCTGCGAGCTGCCGTAGAAAATGTCGTGTACCGCATGCAGCTCTTGGAACAGCATACTGGTGGTCATATTGAAACACATTTGTAATTAAAAATAAAACATTGTTTATTGTTGTTATTAAAGTTGGTTTGTACGGTATTTACGGTATTTGTTCATTTGACAATTAGGTAATCATTGTTTTCTTGAAATAAGCGCCCCCTATGGCGACCTTTGGTACTTTATTATTTTTTTTTGCAGAAATCGAAACTGCATGTTCCACTAAGTATATACACCAAAATGTACTGCATTTCGCCTAATAGAATTCCCGCTAGCGAGCTCTGAACACCTCACGTTATTTCTTGCCCACCCGGTATATAACTAATACTTATCTTCTAAAATATATCTTGCATGTGATAAACTATCTAAGAGAAGGTTTATATTTGATCTTTGTTATTTATTTAAGCTATCAGATCCAGGGGAAAGTTTTTTCGTTTCTTCACTCTTACTTTTTGAATGGTTACACTCCTCACATAGAATGATTTGAATAATTCAAATTTTTTATACATTAAAGAGAAATGATTGGTATTTATTTTGCACTTAGTTGTCTAAGCGAAAACATTCAATTTTATTTTGAAAAAGCGTCTGAAATGGTGCCTACATCACCAACAATTCGAGCCTGCCTGTTGTATGAATTTAAACTTAGTCAGAAAGCAGCAGAGGCTGCTCGTAACATTTGTACAGCATTCGGTGATGATTCTGTCACCGACCGGACGGCACAGAATTGGTTCAAAAAATTTAGAACTGGTGATGAGCGTCTTAAAGATTCTCTTGAGTGTTGGTGGGCAACAGCTTGTATAATCCATTATATGCTCCAAAATCCAGGACAAACTATCACAGCAGATGTGTATGTTGGCCAGCTTCAACGTACACAGTAAAAACAGACAGCTCTTGCGAATCGTAAGGGTGTTGTTTTTCTTCATGACAACGTACCCGTCAGGCAATAAACAAACTTGCCTGGGAAGTGTTACCCTATCCACCGTACTCTCCGGATATCTCTCCAACAGATTATTACCTTTTCCGATCTCTCGATAACCATTTGAGAAAGTGCTTCAAGACAGAAGAAGAGCTAAAACATGAACTGGGTGTGTTTTTCAACTGTAAAATCATGACTTTTATAAAAAAAAAAAAGGAATTTATGATTTAAATAAATAAACACAAAGGGACTGTAATAAAGCAATACTTAATTTTATTTGTGTAGCTGACGCGTTTCGAAGTCGCTTCATCATCGGAGCTAATGAATACAATGTGAAGAATTTGCAATTGATGAAAAACGGAAGTACATAATAAGAGGCGGTGGCCAATCAGATGTCAATGATCTGAAGCATCTGACTGGCCTAACATAGGAAGGTAAAGGAATAGATTTAGCAATACAATATTAAATCTGATTGGTCTAAGATTACAGATTGTCTTTGATTACATCAAGTATTAAATCAATGTCAAAATTAATTTGGTTATTCAATAATTTATTATAATTTTGCCGCTTATGTTTATAGATAGCAATATTTTCCATAAGTCCAAGTTTCTTGATATCTTTTGTTTGCTTGACGACTTCCATAATTTCATTGATCTTGCGGAATCCATGTTTGTGTTCTATTATGTGATCTGCAAAGAAGGATTTATTGTCTCTATATGCACTGAGTGAGCATATTATTATAACCATGCTGTCATTATCTCGTTGGGCCACCTTTTGCCTTTAATACTGCGGTGATTATTCGTGGCATTGATTCCACTAGATGTTGGAAAGTGGTGGGAGGAATTTGACACCATGCCTAATGGATAGCACTGTCTAGTTGTGCTAGATTGGACGGTGGTGGATCCAGCCGTCTGATGGTTCGTTCGACTTCGTCCCACAAATGCTCAATTGGCGTGAGATCTGGGGATTGTGGGGGCCACCGAAGTAAGGTAAAGTCCCCCTCATGTTCCTGGAACCACTCCTGCGCAATACGAGCTCTGTGGCATGGCGCATTTTCTTGCTGGAAGTAGACATCTCCATTGGGGTACGCCATCAACATGACAGGGTGGACTTGATCAGCGACGATACGGAGGTATGCTGTACCATCCAGACGTTGTTCAACACGTATTAACGGACCCAACGCATGCCAGCAAAATATTCCCCAGACCATAACACTGCTCGCACCGGCCTGAAGGGTTGTACTCATGCATGCGGGGTTCATGCTTTCGTGCTGTTTCCGCCATATTCTCACGCGGCCTTCTGCATGATGTAACTGGAATCGTGACTCGTCAGACCACATGATTTGCTTCCACTGCTCGATAGTCCAGTCCTTGTGCTCTTGAGCGAATTGGAGTCGTTTCCGCTTGTTAGCTGCAGACAGGAAAGGTGTGCGGACAGGTTTTCGGCTTCCGTATCCCATGCGATGCTGTGTGCGGCGGACAGTGCATTCAGAGACCGTTCTGGAGGGCCCCTGATTAAGGTCAGCAGTGATTTGATGCACAGTTGCTCTTCGGTTATCCTTTACCGGTCGTGACAGTCTCCGTTCTGTCCGATCGTCAACCATCCGCGGGCGTCCACAACGCGAACGTTCAGACCCCGTCTTCTGGCTAACCGTCCAGTCTTTAAATATTTTAACGACGTCTGCTCTTGAACACCCCACGAATGCTGCTGTTTTGCTGATACTCGCTCCATAGCTCCGAGCACCTACAATCATCCCGCGTTCGAAGGCTGTTAAATCGCGTCGTTTACCCTTAGTTGAAGAATGGAACACATCTACTGTTTTCGACGACACTCAGCTTCACTTTTTATATTGGTCCGGCCCGCTAGCAACATTGTGGCGACGTCCGTGCGCGCATTTGCATAAACATGTCAGGTGGTCATAATAATATGCTCACTCACTGTATAAGGGAACGTCTGTGTTCATTGAATCTATCCATGAACCGGCGTTTCGTTAAATCTAAATCCCATCAAAAACATTTCATGTAAAAAATGTAGCCAAGTCTCGCGACTCGTTAGACGTAAAAAGTTGTGAGATCTCATGTAGGGCCAAGTCTAGTGCTTTTATTAACTCCGACACTTTCATTTACAAACCACTGCAAATCATTACATCTTTAGTTAAAGAACATTTTGTGACTTGGCAATTACGCAGCACGAGAATGTGACGGCTGTTGCTTACATTTTAATATTCACGTTTATTAATAAAGTATTATACATAAAATAATATTTATATGGGAACTGAACGTTTATGTATTTACTGCGTGGAATTAAATTTAATTTTTTTTACATAGCATTGTAAAGTTGTAAGATATCTGTCACGGAAATCGATTCCACACGTGATTTCCGGCGACACTGGCTGTTATTTCCGCTCACGTATATTCACCCGTTCGAAGGCGGGGGAGGAGCGGGGCAGACAGTGTCGTCATACCATCCACCACGCAAGAGCCAATGGAGACCAGACGAGGCTCCGTGACGTCGTACCGAAGCTTTCTTGGCGGGAGGTTTCAAGAGAAAAGGGGAGAGCGACCCGAACTTCGAAAGGGAAACATCAGAAGGATCTCGGTTCGACTTCGGAAAGGAAAGTGCTTTTCACTGTCGCCCGTAATGGTCGGAGACCTCCGGACCCTCAGCGGGATAGAGACGACGACGTGGCGAGCCGTCCGTTTACCCTATCGAAGCAAGGCGTGCACGGCGGAGAAGCACCGCAGGCGGCGTTTTCGCTGACGAGCGACTCCGGCAACGAGCACGAACCGACGCACGCGTGTTCAACGGGAGCAACAGGGAGGTGGTTGCTGCTTCGTACGCTCTCGGTATCGACAACGGCGACCGTAAGTGTAATTTCATTATCGGGCCTTATTCCATGTGCGTGGTCGTCGGTATTTAGTGACCTTCACGGAAGGGAGTGCAATAGGCGTTCAGTAATTAGAGGCTTCTTCCCTGCCGGGCTGAACGCCTATCTATCAACCCAGTAGGGTTTTGCGTACTTCGCATAACCAGGCCGAGTCGAGTGCGCAGAAGTATTTCCCCTGTGTCGAAGTGAAATGCTTGTGTTGTTTTAGCGTCCTTTTGTGTGACATAGAGCGGGAGAAAAAGGGCTAGTTATTGTAATGTCTATATTTATATTTTTCTCCCTCATTTTAGGGTCAGCCCTTCTGGTGAGCACTCGTGTGAACGCATTTTGGATAAATGCGTAAAATACCTATGCCTTTTGTATAGTAGAGGTTTATCACAGATAATTTATTGTGTAGCAACTAAGGTTTTCAATGTTAGCAGGAACTTTATCTGTGCGAACTTGTCCTTTTGTGTATTGCATTTAATCTGTCAGAACTTGTGTGTTTGTGTGACTACCGATTTAGACTCATTAATTTTATCTGGACTTTGATCAATGCAAATTCCTGGACTTGGACTTTAGTAAACATTTTAGTAATTGATTCTTCTGCTGTGTCAATTAGACCCATTCGTACCTGTTAAATTTTGGCACTGTAATTAGGCATAAAGATGTGAGAGGCCGTTTCATGTGCCGTCGTTGATTTGTATTACCCTATAGACATACCGCCTAATTTTTATGTAATTTATTTAGTTGTAGAATTGTATTATTCTATAAGTATTTTGCCATAAGTTTTATGTGGTTGTTTACTTGATGGGTTAAGTGAAGTATGAATCCTTGAACAGGTTAAGTTACAAGCTGTAGTAATATTTTTGTCTTTGAGAATTGAACCTACTTTTGACATTCTCATTTTTGTGTTATGTCGTAAGTAAATTTGCTTATCGGAATTTTTCAGATTATTTAAGTTTTATGTGAATCTTAAATCAACCGATTAGCTCGGTCTCGATATTTGTAAGAGTAATATTGTGTGACTGCTCTTTAAATTTTTGAGATAGTTTTCTCTGTTGTTTATGTAGGCCGTAATTTATCATTTTTGTGTTTATTGACTAAGGTATTGAATTGAGTATCTGTTTTTCTGTCAATTCTGATTCATTTAAACAATTTGGATTTAACAATTATTCTAATGTAATTGAGCTAGGAAATTTAGCTCTTTTTTTATATTTTATTAAGTCTTATATTCATTTATTAATTACAGTGTTTTATTGAATATCTTTCCTATAATAAACTTTATTTTTTTTTTTAACCTTACCCTGATAACGTGCTTCTTTAATTTCCACTGCGTACATTTTCTACTCTGTATTTACACGTTACAATATCCCTGTGATTCGAATGAATTATTTTGTGCAAGTCTAGGCGGTACTGCATCTAAGCCGATTATATTCAGTTATGGCTGACTCTTGAGCTTGACTGACTCTGCATATTAATTAGATGCAGTCTGCTCAGCCTTGTTAATCTTGATAGCGCTACGTAAGCTTCACTAGACTCTTACGTAGCTTTGACACTACGTAGCCCACTCCCTGTCCTTATTGGCCCTTCTCGGTGGCTTCGAATGATTTATTTTTGGCAAATCTGTGCGGTACGTCCATTTGAGTCGATTATCTCGTTATGGCGGACTCTCGAACTTTGGCATTGGCATTACTGTAATAATCAATATTAATTAGATGCAAGCTGCTCAGGCGTTTTACTCTTAATAATGCTAAGTAAGCTTGACCACACACGAGAATACCGAAGAGCCTATGTCTATAAGTGCGCTGTTCAAACTAAGGCCTCGACTTTTATGTTATAGTTATAGCAAGTGCCACACATATAGAGTATTGTTCGCGCTGAACATGTACACTATTAATTATTTCAAATTTACTCCTAACTGGAGCGAGTTTATGAGTAAGTCCGTTAATGAATTTTATTACTCTCTGTATAAAATAAATAAAGGAACCATTATTCCACAGCATTATTTAATGTCCGTATGCGCATTTCGACGACGACGTCTTCTTTATTTCGTTTTTCGCTGAAGATGACGTTTTTGTCGAGATGCGCCTATGGACATTGAATAATATTGGGGAAATAGTAGTTTTTTTATTTATTTTATACAGTTTCTTGCAATTTACTTAATTGGATTTGTATTACTATCCTTTTAACTTTTTTTTTTATCCTCAGGATCCAGTTTCAAACATTGTACAACACCGATAGAACCAATTACTATGCCCAAACTCACATCAATGTTCTTTTTCAATATCACACTTGCTCCTATTTTTATCACTATTGTCTCCTTAATCCTGCTGTCATAGAAGCGTCGTCTTCATACTTTCTTGTACACTCACAGCCCTTTCAAAAGATCCTTGGGGCAATCTACAGGGATGAGTCACTAGACTTACCTGTATTTCGGAGACGGTGTGTAAATTAAACGATATGATCAGGCTAGCAGGGAATAGGATAGGTGCTCTATCTTTTGAGACAGTTTTGGAGTTTGGGCGCCATCTTAAAATCTGCCATTTTGGGTCAAGGTTCATTTTCTTAAATGGGAAGGCGGTCACGTGGAATATCAAATAACACCAGTTTTTTCTCAGGAGTTCATTCCTGCAATCGGGTTTCTGTTATCTATATGGTTCACACATATAGAAACTGGGTTGCAGCAGCTAAAGGATATGTTCAATATGTTGTTCCTGCTGCTGGAGAGAGAGAGCTCAAGGTGCTTTATCCATTCATTATGCACGAGCACAAGAACCCCGGGGTAATGCTATCACAGGCCTGTGAGATGCATTGCTGAAGATCACGTTTACTTTGGATTTTCACAGCATACACAAGTTGTTTCAAGTGGGCCATAGGTACAGATTAGCGGTGTGAGGTTTCGGGAATGTGGGGCCACTCCACAGGACCCCGCCGGTCAATCCAATGACCAGGTAATTGCCCATCCAGCCACTGACGGATATTAAGTCCGTTGTGTGGCGGTGCACCACCTCCTGGAAAACTGCTATCACAGTGTTCTGAGCATTTGCGACAATCGACAGTCGAACAGTGAAGTATACATTTGTATACATAAGCAGTGCTTACAAAAGTCTCACCCTTCCGGAATAAATTCCACACTGAAATAGGCAAGAAGTCTGACTAACCCAAAGAGGTCTTCCGCATTATGAAAAATATTAATAAGATTGACGATTGTCCCACGCGGGGGAGCGGGGGCGGGGGAGGGCGGGGGTGGTAACACATCTTTCAATAATCCGGGAAAGAAACATTGACAATGTCTTCGAAGTTGACATCAAGAATAAGCCTCGGTTTTCTATACTTTGTATGCCATTTCATTTCCATTAGGTTTTTCAGTATTCCAGCCACCAGGTCATTGTCATGGCTCTTCATTGTCTGCACCATGTTGATCAGGAAATCTTGGATACAGTTTCCAATGTGAGTCATGTTCACGTCCGATTGGATGTAATGATTTTTTACGGTCCTTCTGACAAGCTGGGCAGTGGTCCTCAGGTTTATATTTTGGAACGACTGGAGTTCACTCCATCTGCTTCTACATATAGTCGCAAGCAGACATGCCATAGAGGAGGATGGTCTGAATCACGGTCTTGTACAGTAGTAATTTATTGTCGATGCTGAGGGCGCTGTTTCTACCAGGAGAGCTATAAGACTGTACTTAGCCCTCTTCGCTTTGTTCAGAGCGTAAGTTACGTGACAATTCCAGGAGAGTCTTGAGTTGATGATAACGCCAAGGTACTTGTAGTTGTCAACCCATTCGAGTTTCTTATTGAATAGAACCAGGGAATCCGGAGGACACTTCAGCTTTTTGTTGAAGTACATGGCTTTGGATTTTCCGACGTTAAGACTCAGTTTCCAGCAATTAAACCAGTCTTCGAACTTCTTCAAGGCGTTCTGCAACCGAGTGATAACGTGAGATGGTTGGTGCGCCGATGCCAAGGTGGCAGTATCATCAGCATTTAAGATACCGTCTATGAAAATTGTTCAATGAAACGGGTGCCCCATATCCCAAACATCACCTTAACTTTGCTATCACCAACGACTTTGGATGGATCTGTCCAAAGAGAGTTCGTATCCATCCAATATCTCATGTTCTGACGGTTTACTTCACTATGGACATAAAGATTTGCCTCGTCACTAAACTCAATGTTATGTACAAATGAAGGATCCAGACGATAGTTTTCCAGAGCCCATTTACAGAACTCCTCACGTCTGCCCGAATATCCTCCTTCTCCTAAGGAACGATATAGTTTGAACATAAAAAGTAACGAAAAGAAGTATTTTTCAGACATTTCCTCAACGTTATACAGAGTCGAGTAACATTATTATGACCACCAGCTAATATCCCAAATAACCGCCTTTAGCGTCATGGACAGCAGATAGACGCCGTAGGAGTGAGTCAATAAGATTCTGGTAGGTTTCTACTAGTAGCTGTTGCCATGCAGACTGTAAAGCATCCGATAGCTGCTAAAGGGTACGCGGTGGTTGTTCCATAGCACGCACATGACGATCGAGGTGATCCCAAAGGTTCTCGATTGGGTTGAAGTCTGGGGAATTAGGGAGCCAGGGTAGTGCTTGGAACTCTTGGTCGTGTTCCTCAAACCACCCCCGAACAATTGCAGCCGTATGAAACGTATTTATGGATAAATAACCGAATCGGTTGAGTGGGCCCAGACAATGGTTACATAAAGCTTGTTGTCGGAGGTTTCTCGCCTCATCTGCCAACGTCCGTCACTTCTGTGGAGCAGAAATTGTGACTCATCGGAGAAGGCCGTTTTCCAGTCAGAAGTGGTCCAGTTTCTGTACTGTTGGGCAAATTGAAGCCGTTTTTGGTGATGAACCTTCGTTAGCATGGGTGCGGTGACCATCCATCTGCTGCGGAGGCCCATACGTAGCAGGGTCCTCTGTACTGTGGTTTAGAGATATGTCTGGTAGCACCCTCGTTGGTTTGAACGGTAAGTTGGTCCACTGTAGATCTTCTGTTTGCTTTCACCAACGCCTCCTAAAGATAAGGCATGAGCGCGAAAACGTCAAACATTGTTACATCATCATCCGAAGACATGTTTAATCGCATTTCTACCGACAACAAGCCCTAAATTATGATGATGTAACAATGTATGACGTTTTCGCGCTCAGGCCTTGTCTTTAGGAGGCGTTGCCTTCACACACCATCGCAGCCAACGTTCATCAATGGTACACGTGGTACTCCACAGTTCCCATACCGTTTATTCTGAATGGTTCCATTTTCCCAGTCATATGACTGCAGCAGCACGAGAACAGTTCACAAACTGCGCGGTTTCCGAAATACTGCCACCATTGGCCCGAAAGCCGATTATCATCCCTTTTTCCAGGTCTGATAAATCACGTTTCTTACCCACTGCAGCAATGAGTGATATGTTTTTAACATAATGGAAACTTACCTTATATAGTCAGCTAACTAATTCCCAACACGTGACATAGTTCCCTCGTCTGGGCAACCCCGAAGACAAACGTAGGACGTGGTCATAACAATGTGATTCGACCCTGTAGAAATAATGGTTTGAGATATGGCCAATCTCTTCTTTTCAGATACTTCTTACAGTCTTCGACTTTTGAGGATCAGTCCCGTACAGTGGAATTCTAAGCAAAGTGTCACTTGCCTCCAAAGCTCCACACGGCCGCTTCGACAATACCCTTAGTTCGATGTTGTATAAACGACTTATTAAACTCTTAGTAGAATTTATATCATTTGCGTTTGTTTTTCGCTTTTTGTGCTGTTTGTTGTTACATAATAATTCAGGAAAGCTGTTTATTTCTCCCACGAACTGGATATTTGTTACAGTTCCATGCGAGCAACATTGCAGGATTGTAATCGTTAATCATACCTGTCATATTTGCGCACAATATTATAGTGATTATTAGATGATAATGCTTTTGTTGCAGCTATTGACTACGATATCTGTTACGGTAAGTGCTTCAGTAATTTGACGTGCGAATCCTAACTGACATACAGTGTAACCTTTCTTTTTTCGCAAATAGTAACTGTACTGTTAGCGAGTTTGACATGACACGACCCGCTGATTAAGAGTAGGCGAAAGATTTTTGTTAAGTATGGCTCACGACATACTTTGTTACAAATGATGCTACCTCCTCAAGTGGCGACTTGTGAAGAATTAGGGCATCTTTAACCCACGATATCAAATGAAATTGTTGAGCACTTTGAGATTGGTGTTCACGTCTTCAAAAGTATTGTTCGGCCTTACCAAGTGGCTCGTCCGATGATGTAATGAAGTCCCACGTAGCTTTAAACTTATTATCTATAAAACGAGAAATTGAGACTTGGCCGTATGATATTTTTGTTAGCCGTATCCCGTTGATTTCCCTTATGTGTTCTACTAAATAACTCAGTATCCATTCAGAAGGACTTATGGTAAGGAACCATGTTGAAGGATCATAATTTTGTATCATGCAATTGATGTCATTTCTCGTTTTTTTTTTATATTTCAAAATTGTTCCGTCTTTTACAATCGACTAAATATTTCAGTCAAATCGCCTTCTAGCTCATATTTATTTATTAAGCATTTGAAAGTAGTGTTCAGCTGTAATTTTTTCTTTTCGATTTACGCAATTCATTTTATAAAAAATACCAGAACCTAATTGACGAATATTAGCATCATTTAATAAGAAAAATAAATATCGTTGATTTAACCAAAATTGAAAATATTTTGACATCAATCTGGTTTTAATAAATGCCATGCCTCCAGATTAACAAACGTTTCCAACGAAATTCATATCTCGGAGTTGCTATTGTTTCTCACTCTTAACAATTGTCCAACAATGTCGAGATCAGTTGCTCCACGCTTGCAAGCAATGTCGTCACCAATTGTATAATAGCCATTCCCTTGCAGGTTAATTGATGTTTGGCAGTGACCTTTAACCATTAACACTTTTATATTTTGAATTTTTTTAAGTTTTCCTTTCATTGTACCCTAAACACTATCTCTATGCCGAATTTCAAGTTTTTTGGGCTGCTGGAAGTACCTCAGAATTTTGATGATCGGTCAGTGAGTCAGTGTCGAAATAAAGAAACTTTGAGTTCTTGTATATCTTATGAACTAGAAAAGATAGAAAATAATATTTGAAAATTCAGTTTCATCTGCAAAGTACTCTATAGATAAAAAGTTTCATGTTTCTATGCAGCTCTGGCGCAAAGATACCTAGGGTCAAAAATACTCCGAGTTGCTTCCTGAAAAAGATGTTACGGCTGTGCTTGCTCGACTTGGCGAGGTCACTGCCGTGCCCTCCAAATAAAACCTTTGGCAGTCGGGGCACGATAACTTGTATATTCCGCTTTTTTCGTATCTATTGTCGTCTATTGCTGGCCTGGGGTTTATCACAGTTTTGCAGTTTTTGTTGGAAACGTCAGTGCAGAAGAGCCGAGGCCTACGAGATAACAAGGTCTGGAAGCGAAAAAGTCTTCATCACAGATTACTTATTACACAGATGGGACAAATGATGACGTCCTTATGGAGAAAATGGAAACAGGTCACGTGATTGTGTCCCACTTTATCGCCAGGTGCGCTGCAATCTGTGACTATACTAAATTTTATTATTTAAGAAAAAACCCATGAATCATGCACTTTCCTTTACGTATAAAAGTAAATAGCATCTCCTTTGAAATTTTCATACACAATTCTTCATTAAACATGAAAATAAACGTGAAAAACAATGCTTCGAAACAGCGCACCCAGTGGTATAGAGGGACTTTGCAACAATCGATGACGTCAAAACAATGAGCCATGCTGTTTCCACTGCTTTAACATTGATTGTTCCATCTTTGTAATAAGCACGGTCTATAGATATTCATGGTCATCGAGCTCCATTGTTAAAATGAAGCTAAAGTTTCTAGCTCCCGGTAGTGCGGGAACTCTATTGAAAAGTGGCGCTGCATGTACAATCTGCCCAACTGCGCCTGCAGCGCCACCCTATCGGCAGACAGAAACTTTACTTTCGTATTCAGTTTCAATGAAAATCTCTAGCGCAGGTTGCGGTCGAGATTAGTGCGATCTATGCGGCACCTGGCGTGATCTGTTTTCCTTAGCTTCTCGAAACAATGGAAAATGGCCGAAGCTCGATGACCATGAATATCTAGAGACCGTGGTAATAAGTAATCTGTGGTCTTCCTCTTGGATGTTAACAATCAGCGTTTTTCCTTTTGTTGAAAACAATGAAGATTGGATTGTTGCTAGCATCCCGATAGTCAGGTGACTTTTCCGCTTCCAGGCCTTGTTATCTCGTTGGCCTCGTGAAGAGCAGAAAATGTAAATCTTATGTGAAAGCGAGAGATATAAAGATAAAATTTCATTATATCGTTTTCGAAAATGAAACCAAATTAAAGTCCTATTCGAGACGAAAATGAGAATGACATCACATTGGTCATAGCGCCCCCGCCCACCCAGACTGCCAGATATTATTGTCCTGATTGGTTGAGCTGTGTGACGTCACTTCGAAACAATCGAGGGACAGGTCAGGGCACTCAAAAGTCATATGATCATCGGGGTCCGGATAACAATCCATCCTTCATTGTTTCCAACAAACCAATATATATTTATTGTTAAAATCCAAAATGGAGACAATGAAGGATGAATTGTTGGCCGGACCCCGATGATCATGTGACTTTTGAGTGCCCTGGCCTGTCTCTCGTTGGCCTCGGAAACAATTCGTAGCCAACGAGAAAGACAGGCCCTGGTGCGAAAACGTCACCTGACCATACTAGTCAGAGTAACAATGTAATCTTCAATGTTTCCATCTTGGATTTTAACAATCAATATTTTTTCCTTTGTTGGAAACAATGAAGGTTGGATTGTTGGTCGGACTACTATGGTCATCATCGAGTTCACGCAACATATAAACACGACAGACCGATTGTTGACGCAAACACCATAGGCTAATTGTTCACACATCAAGCAAACAAACATAAACAAAGACTATTTCATGTGCAGGGTGTCCAAATAGTCTGGTAACATGGCAGTTATCTCAAAGCTGCCAGGTAGGGAAGATCTGATGAGTGTAGTTTATAGGTAAGAGGGGGGGTTCATTGACGCACTCAAATTTGAAGTTGACCACCAAATTTAAGGTTATCCATTTGCTAACTCGAAAACTATTAAAGATATAGAAAATCTTCCGATTGCTACCCTGTAGAGCAGCTCCACATTAGTCTAAAAACAAATTTTAATCACACCCTTTTACCTTGAAAGATTTTGAGAAAATGGGCGAGAAAGAGAGACTCAAGGTCAGGTTGGGCTGGCCAGGTTGGCTGAAATTTCCAACACATTTGAATTGCAATGAAGCACACCGTTGGAAAGGCTCATTAAGTGATTGGGTAACATGGTAGGTAGAAGAAGCTGAGAAAATTTATTTGGTTCGTTTAAATCTTAGCGAAAGATTTTTCTTCCTAATCGAGAAAATGTTCAATGGCTGACTATCAGCTGCAAGGCACATTTGAGCGCGTATCACAATTGATTTCTGCACATTAGTCATAATTGTTGCTGGAATGCTGGAACAAACTGCTACAATCCTTTCTTGAAGGTCAGCTATTGTTGGTGGTGGTGGTGTGTCGTAAACTTTTTTGTTCACATACTCCACAGGAAGAAGTCTAAGGGTGTGAGGTCTGGCGATCGTGGTGGCCAAGGTTCTGGTCCAGATCTACCAATCCAGCCATTGCCTTCTAATACTTGCAAAGTGTGGCGGTGCTTCACCTTGCTGAAACCAACATGTTGACCGTTCTGATAGAGGCAATTCCATCAAGAAAATCGAACACAACACCATTGAGAATAGGTCTCGATACCGTAGTCCTGTGAGAGTTCCGTCGTAGAATACGGACCCAATCACTTTGGTGTTGTGCATTTCGCACCACACATTAACTCGTCAATTTTCTTGATGCGAAACTTCCCGCAACCAGCGTGGATTGCTGTCTGCCCAATAATGTAAATTATGTCTGGTAACAGTCCCATTCCTTGAAAACTGTGTCTCATGAGACCAAATTATCTGCGGATCGACATCAATTTGACAGAGGAGCCAGATACAGTACGCCATTCGTTTATCGCGGTCACGTTGCAAGAAAGCTTGATGGCAATGAAAATGGAAAGGATGAAATTTGTACTTGTGGAGAACATTCCATACAGAGCTTTTGCAGCATCCAATGTCTCCTGCAATTGCTGGAACCTTAGTATGTGGATTAACAGCAACTGCAGCAAGGATAGTTGTGGTGGTGTCGTCATCCGTTACTGTCCTTGATCGACCTTGACGAGGACGTTGCTTAACTTCTCTGTGTCACGGAATCGTTGGAATATACGCCGCAGTACACTTCTTGATGGGTGGCGACGAGTCGGATATCTCCCAGCATACACTCCAAATGCTTCCGCTGCATTTTCTTGGCTTGCTCCGTAACAGAAAATCATGTCTACCATCTCATCTTGTGAAAATTGTGGTAAAGAAAATGAAAAAGGTCCGACGAATTGCCGATATTAGCAAAACGTTTACTTAACGTTCAAACAAGGCAGAACAAAATCGAATAATGGCCACAAAATAACGAATCTGTTCATTAAGTACAGTCTCATTAATCATATGCAAATATTGTATGCTATTAACATATTCAACTTTTAAACCAATCAAGTAATTCCAACAGAATAATAAAAACATCTGGAACACTGTCATCTTGATATAAAAAATACTTATTATTAACATACTATTGTATTAAATAAAAAATAACTAAGTTATCGTCTTACAAAATAACATGAAGAATCTTTCGCTAAGATTTAAACGAACCAAATAAATTTTCTCAACATTTTCTACCTACCATGTTACCCAATTACTTAATGAGCCTTCCCAACGGTGTGCTTCACTGCAAATTCAAATGTGTTAGGAACCTCATCCAAATTGACCAGCCCAACCTAACCTTGAGTGACTCTTTCTCGCCCATTTTCTCAAAATCTTTCAAGGGGAAGGGTGTGATTCAAAATTGCTATTAGACTTATGTGGTGTCGTTCAACAGGATAGCAATCGGAAATTTTTCTGTATTTTTAATAGTTTTCGAGTTAGCAAATGGATGACCTTAAATTTGGAGTTTAAAGTCAAATTTGAGCGCGGCAATGAATTCCCCACCCCCCTATTTCCTATAAACCACACTCTTCAGATCTCGTCTACCTGGCAGCTTTGAGATATCTGCCATGTTACCAGACTTTTTGGACACCCTGTATATAGATATAAAGGTTATTAATTTCCACGTTTTTAAGAGACTTATCTCCAGTTTTAGATTTTTTCCATCACAGCTGTATGTTAAATTTCAACTTTATAACTTACTTTCAAGTTGCCATTTAAAACTGGACAAGCATACTTACATTCTGCTTTATATACAGGGTGTCCTATTTAAATCGTTCCAGGCAAATATCTCGGAAACTAAGCATGATTTCAAAATACAAACAAGACGTTCATTATACATATCTGGTGTGCGCTTTCCATTGATAATGTTAAAACTGACCATCGCCCTGTCTTTCAAGGACATGTAATTTGCATCTTTTTCCCGAATAGAGATAAACTTCCAATTACAAACTTGTTCAGCACATTCAGATGTGTCTAAATCCATCTCTAATTTATTAAGTTTGCAAAGGTCTGCGGGAGAAAAAAAGAGATCTAATGCATACACTTCGAATTATTATGAAATAAACACAATTACATAAAAATTAACACTAGAGAGTTCAACCTTCTACTCCGAAGCTTACGGTAATGGCAATGACATGATTTTAATGCAGAATAACGTTTCATTTTAAGAAGTGTTCAAATTGCTGACCGTTGGCAGCAATACAAACATGAAGACGGTGATTTAAATTTGAATTCATGTCCTGAAACATTTCTATGAGTATTGTATGACATGCAGTGGAGAGTCTACGTCGCATGTCCACTGCATTCCTGCAAGTGGGGTTGGAAACAATCTCTTTCAAGTGTCCCCACAGAAAAAATTCGCAAGGTGTTAAGTTTAGCAAACTGGGGGCCATCTGACTGGCCCAAACTCACCAATCCATTGATTAGGGAAGCTCTGATGAAATAATGTGGACAGCTGTCGTATTTTATGTGCAGGGGCTTCATCCTGCTGAAACCAAATATTTGGGAGACGTGCAAGGGGCAATTCGCAAACGAATGGAATTAACGTCATCCTGCAGAATCTCCAAATATCGCTGACCGTTCAGTGTTCCCTCATAAAATACTGGACCAACTATGTGTGAATCGAAAATACCGCACCATACATTGATTGCCCATCTGTGTTGTTGTCGTCTTTCATGCATTGCATAAAGGATATCAGTATTCCAATAGTACTTATTATTTTGGTTGAATATTTATCTTGATTAAGTTGCGCTTCATCGGTCCAAATAATATTTTACAGTAAATGTTGATTTGTCACAAGTTCATTCAGAGCAAATTTGCGATAGTCTACGCGCATTACATCAGCCTTGTCACCTTCTAAAGCATGTACAGTATAAACATGATAAGGGTGGTAATGGTGTTTCTTTAGGATTCTCCCAATGGTTGTTCTCGGAACGCCACTCTCCCGTACTGCATCACGAATACTTGCCTGCGGATAAGCTGCAAAATATGCGAGAATGTCCTCAGCATTATGTCGACACGATCTCGCTCCGTGGACTGTTAATGTTCCTTCTCTATTTAAGCATGCAATTGTTCTTCTAATTTACATTGTGGGATATTGGTAATCGTTGATTAAACAATCTAGCAGCAGCTCTGTAATTTCTGCCGCTTTCACCAAATGCTATTAACATTTCCGTCTTTTGCTGATTTGTATATCTGGCCATCTTTCCTGCCAATACGAATCGATCAGTTAACGATTCCTCTGAAACGGAAAAATGCCACATTTTGTTAACAACAATTGTACATTTTTAAATGAAACAATATTATTAATACTTCAAAACATAAACAATGTCATTTCAAAATCTTCATGTTTTGTGTATTTCATAATAAACGAAGTGTATGCATTAGATCTCTTTTCTCCCGTAGACCTTTGCAACCTTTGCAAACCTAATAAATTAGAGATGGATTTAGACTCATCTGAATTTCCTGAACAACTTTGTAATTGGAAGTTTCTCTCCATCTCTATTCGGGAAAAAGTTGCGAATTACATGCCCTTGAAGGATAGGCCGGTGGTACATCATCGATCATACTAATTCGTCTGACCGGAACTTTCTGGGATTATTACATTAAATTTAAATGATTCACTAGAAATTTTTTGACTTCAATAGACCTTTATAGCGGAAGTTGTGCTGCCGCCATTATGAGATGTTGAGTTGAGCGAACTGAGCATGTTAAGCACTCAGCTTGAGCAAATAATATAAGAAAAATAGTAATTTATGTTGAGGAAAAATTACTAAGAATTTAATTCAAAATTTAAATTAATTTTACATAAGTTTCAAGAGGCAGGAAGATGCGCTTCTGTAAACAATGGTTCCGTATAACTTTATTGAAAATTTTTACACAAAATATAGAATATAAAAGATTTATTTCCCTTAATATATTTAACTAATGTATATAACAATTGTTAGATTGCATTGAAAGCGTGCATGATCTGCCTTCTAAATTGAATTCAGTTTTTTTCCTGTTAATTCCAACCGTCCATTTTTAGGAAACAAAAACAAAGAATAAGGCAGTTTTCACGAATTAAAGGAGTGTGATCAACACAAAATTGCTTTTTCCATAGTTGCGATCGAAAAGAGCTGAACATCCTACTGCAGCATAAAACAAGCCCTACCGCATGCTTGGCAGTTCCATCTGAGCACCCAAAACCATCACGATTTATATAAAAAACACTGCAAGTAGAAAGGTTGCCTGCGATTGCCGAAATCCTTCAAGTTCCATACACATTGTACTTTGAAAATTGAAAAGTCTCCTAATGGCGGACGGAAGTAGCATTATCCTGCCACCTAATGGTAAAATGCGCATCTCGAAAATGTCTATAAGTGAAATTTGGTTTCGTCAAATTTTTAACTGTTGAAATTAAAATAAATTTTAGACTTCATTACACTTAAGGGAGGCCCGTGTAATTTGGACTCCCTAATGGAAAAGGGCTGTAATTTCTATTCAAAATAACGTAGCTCCAATTTTCAAACGTAGGTATATAGTGGACATTTCGGGCTTTTGGTGCACTATTTTTTTTCGGGCTTTTGGTGACATGATTTAACGTAAAACCTTCATATCGATGCATTATTAATTAAACTAAATATGAAATTGGGTATGATCTCTAGATTGAACTACCTTCCAAATAACATATTATTACTTCTATATTACTCATGGATACACTCATCCTTATGTTACGGAAATATTTTCTGGGGATCGACCACTTCCTATAATATGACTCGTATTTTTAAGCTGCAAAAATGCTTCCTGCGTATATTATTAAAAGTTTCCAAATCTGTCTCCGTCTCTGATCAATTTCCTACATTCCGTATTCGTACGATTTATCAAATTTATCGGATCCAGATTTTCTCTTTTATTTATAAGACCACTAACTCGTTATTATCGATATCCACCCCTATTGTTTTTCAAATTCATCATGAACGACATAATTATTCCACGCGTTATGGGGCTGAAATATGTTTGCCATTTACAAGACATACACTGATGGCCAAAAGTTTGGACAAACCAGCAAATCAATAAAAAATGAATTTATACTAAAAATATTTTACACCTACAACTCTAAGTAAATATGAAACAATATTCAGGGAAGAAACAGATTTATTTCTGCGTTGCTGCTTTTTTTATTACCTTAAATCAAAATAAGACTGGCCAAAAGTTTGGACCAACATCACAAACATGCAAATAATTTGCATATTACAAGTCATCGTGTTGCGTGGTGAGCACTAAAACCATATTATGTATTGTATAATGTTAACTGAAGGCCAACGAGAGTGAATTAGAAATTTTAACTAGCAATTTACAGACTTCAAAAAAGTTGCTGAAATCTCCCATGTGAGCTACAAATCTTTATCAGGAATTGTTAAAAATGTTAATTGGAAATATGACGACCTTGTGCACTGACGCGAAGAGACAAATCAAGAATTAAGAGACATGTTAGACATGATATTACATCTGGGCATGTAGTCAACACCACACAAGTCAAACTTAATATGCAACTTGCTGCCTCAAGAAGAACATTTCGCAGCGAACTACGTGCTCAGAACTTTGCCTATGAAATTATACCCAAAAAGTTGCCAATAACACAGAAACAAACGCAGGATAGACTCGAGTTTGCTAAGACACATCTGCGTGAAAACACAGACTTCCAATTGGTTGTTTTTTCTGATGAAAAACGAATCAGTTTGGATGGTCCTGATAATATAGCTTCTTATGAAGAGCATCATGATAAAGAACACTTGTTCCACTGCGAATTAAGCGCCAAATGGGTGGTAGTGGAGTGATGATTCTGGGTGTCATTGGAAGCAACGGAAAGTTGAAGATTCACATTCTAGATGGACATTGCACAACAGCTCAATATAAAGATGATCTTCACAATGTGTTCATCCCTTTCTGCAAAGTCTAGTTTAAGCAAAAACCATGGATTTAGCAGCAGGACAGTCCTGCAATCTTTACTGCACGAGTTGTGAAAGCCTATTTTGAGAGCAACAGCATTTCCACTTTTGCTTGGACTGCTCGAAATCGAGATCTCAATATTTTTGAGAATGTATGGCATCTCACGGAGCAAAAAATTTACCAAAACACAGTACAAATCTCGAGAACAACTAATAGCAGCCATTCAGAAAGCTGTTAAGCCAAATGTTATTAAAAGCTTATTTAATTCTATTTCAGGTCGTTTGTCAAATATTGTAGAGTCAAAATGATCTCAAATATCAAAATAATTCATTAGTTAATGATGTAATACTTTTTCCCCTCTATGTTATACAAATGTGGTCCAAACTTTTGGCCAGTCTTATTTTGATTTTAGGTAATAAGAAACCAACAACGCAGAAATAAATTTGTTTCTTCCCTGAACATTGTTTCATGTTTACTTAGAGTTGTAGGTGTAAAACAGTTTTCGTATAAATTCAGTTTTTCTTGACATTGCTGGTTGGTCCAAACTTTTGGCCACCGGTGTAACTATTGCAATAGATGTGTTTCTCACATACAATTGTAGGTGTAAAAATCTGGGCTTCATTACCCCATACGGGGAATTTAGAAGATTACTTAAGCATTCATTTTTTTAAAAATCATTTTTACTACATATGAATTCAACGAGTGTTGTTTGGTATAATGTCCTAGTGATTGTTATATAATTATTACTGCTTTAATTATCCGACATTTACTTATAATTAACTGGTATGTACTATTGTTTATGACTGAGAAATGTATTTTTCATATAGATTCATGCTCTTCTTGATTATCAAAAATTTCAATTTGGTTTTGTTTAACTCACCTTATTATACATTATAACTTGTTTTTTTATAAGGGTGCTGGTGCCCGCTGGGACCTAACTCGTCGGTCTTTCACCATACTGGCCCCAGGTGGGCACCACTACCACTACTATTACTATTACCATTATTATTATTGTTGTTATTGTTATTACTTTTACTATAATTACTTCACTGTTGTATTTTTACTAACTAACTAACTAAAATAAGCTAGCGAGTAAAATGAAAATAAGTGTTTGCAAGATATTCGAATAAAAGAGCAGAAAATTATTATGGTAATTGTGATTTAATAACTGAAAGATGACAATATGATAATGAGAATTGCTGCATATCAGTTAAGGGAAAAAAAGATTCTTAGAGTCTTCTTAGAATGAAGTTACAGAGAATTCTTAGAATTTAGATTCAACGGACAATATATTATTATTTTTATTCATTTGTTTTTCAGATTGATATACGATTTCGCTGTAGCTTATTCAAGACGTTTGTATCCAGAGTTAATTTATTAAGTTATTCTTAACTGGTCTCCCTAGATGATTTAGGTCAAACGATTTGTGTAGGCGTCACTGTAATAAATTTACATAGAAAGTAGGTTCTGGGTAACTTGGGAGCTTTGGGAAAAGGCGAAAAAGCTTTCTTAAATATTTATTAATTCACAGAAGATTAGAAGACCTTCTCACCTTCTCTCCTGCTCGTGGCCTTTCATGTCTTCAAATCTTACATTTTAATTTCTTTTCTTCATTTACCTGAGATTGCCCTTGAGGGAATTAGCCGATAAATCTCCCGCACGTGTTTGACACCTGATCCGAATGATAATTGCCTTTTACCACTTATCCTTGGTTTCAATTTCTAAGTACTACTTATTGGTCCCTTCCAGTCTCTTATTTGAATACACTCAATGCATAATTCTTTTTATAATATCCTAAAATAATTCTGAAATTGCTACGGCATTCTCATTAAACGAAATATTAAAAATCACTTCAACATAATAAAGTCTTGATTACCTGGCATAGTTTTGTTTTCAAACTACAGAAATTATCAGTAATTCAAGAAATCAAACGCATCTTGTATAGGCATAAAATATCAACTTAACCACCTAGGAGAAGTATTGTCAATAAATAACCAGGCAGAGGATATTTCATAGTAATTATTTAATGAAACTCAAAAATATTGTCCTCAATAGGTTTATAATTAGATGGTGGCACTGTAGGTTTATGTATGAGTTAGGATTAAAACGTATTACTACTGCATGTTCGTACTTTGTCATATGCGAAAGAAAAAATGCCGTTAATTTCTCCAAACCTGATTATTTATCAAAAAATATCAAGGACAGAGAGTTAAATTCTTTATTTTTTTAAAAGAGAAAAAAGCACTACGGAATGAGTGGAAAGTGGTGAATAAGAACAGGAAAGTCATTTCCTATGTGTGGATAGGTATGCAGCAGGCAATTATCAGACTCAACAATTAATCTATTTAACAAAATCCATTAGTAAATGATTATAATGATAGTGAGATCCTTTCTGCATACTGTAGCATATCTAATTCTCAGTAAAATTGAATATTCTTCCTAATTTTGTAACGCGTATTTCTAAGAAAATACATGTGAAGAATTTTCTTTACAATTTTCCCTTCAATCGAGCGATGAGAAGAAACCACAAATCCACAATAATCATTTTTAATGCTTCAGATGTACATTTCGGAGGCTACGCTCCCTTCGTCAGTGACGGAACAGCCAAAAGTCGCATGGGAGCCATGTCAGGGGAGTAAGGAGGCTGACGGGCCAATGGAGTCTGTGTTTGGTCAGGAACTTCTGAATCAGATGCGAGTAATGGGCGGGTGCGTTGTCGTGATGGAGCGAACAAGTTCCTGTTGCCCAAAGGTCGGGTCGTTTCCGTCGTACAGCATCATGAAGGCGACGAAGAACCGTCAGATAGTATTTTTTGTTGATGGTTCTGGCCTTTCGAGAAAATCGAAAACCGACAGGCATGTACTACACTCACTCACTCTCACGATGCCAGTCAGCAACTCACGAGCTCTGCGTACTTGACCAACTGCACGCATGCGGATTAAAGTCACCTACATCTTGTCGTCAGAGGAGAAAACCCGCGGATCATTCGTTTAGGTAGGAAAAAAAAAGGTCGTATCGGTCCTTTTTATACACACCTTGTATTAGAAATTTAGTTTGTGTTTGGGATATTTTATATGTTTATGTGGCGTTATTTATTATGTGTTTTCTGTCGCTGACGGAAACGGGGAATCGCGGGTTCGAAGTTATTATTCGAGAACATTTCTGGAATGGGAAATTCCAACCGGGCTCTCGACCACCCTTCTCGGTAAATGGATTCTCCTTTAAAGTGAAGGCGAGAGAGTTCTCGAGAGCATGGGGGAATGACGGAACCGTGATTATCCCTGGAGAAAGAAATAAGCAGCAACATGTACTCTCAAAAGAAGATTCCCATGCAAGTGTGACGTTCCGTCAGTGATTTGTTTTGTTTTAAATATCTTGTTATGCAGTCAGCTAATTTTGAATTATTTATTTTTTTATTTACATTTGAATTTAAGCTGTGTTATTTTTTTGCCATGTCATTGTTGTGTGCAAAATTTTATTGCTATCTCTGCTCATTCTTTAACAATGGCATGAGAATTTTTGATTGTTGAGAGAGAGTTGCTGCTGTGGCTGTCTAAGCTACAGGATGAAATTTTGAGAGCTAAGAAACACAGTAGGTTTTATGCTGTGTGGAAAGCACAGAATGTTTTTTTTGTTAATATAATGCAAAAAATGTTTTTTTTTTGTTAATATAATGCAAAAAATGTTTTCTATGCATTATAGTTAGCTCTTTGTTTTTGTGAACACTACAGAAGGGTTGTGTATAAAAAATTGCCAGTTTTTTGAAGTATTGGTAAGGGTTGGTGATTTTAATTCTGCAGTCAGCCAACAGTTTCCATTGTAAATAGACTTTTTCATTTTGTTTAATTAATTTGAACTATTTTCCATTAATAATGTGTTGTTAAAATATAATCCCATTTTGCTTGGAATTATGACATTCACTTCCAATAGTGTTTGTTGGCGTTTTCACATCAGGCCTGTTCTGTGTAACCTTGAGAGCAGTTGATCTGGTGCTGAAGCATTCAGAATAGCAAGAAGTACTATCATTTGGTCACAGTTAGTCTTAACTATACAACGTTTTGGATAAAGGAGGCTTTGGCAAGCCCCTCAACGTTTGACAAGATGGATACAGGCTTTGGCAGGCCTTGTGCAGCATTACCTGGAGTTAGGCTTTGTCAGGCCTAGGGATGGCCTGTATTCAACCCAACCACAGCTGGAATTTTTGGAAACCCATGGAATTACTGAGCCACATCGTAGTGAATCTGCAGCAGCCAGCTAAGCCTTCAGTACTGACGGTATAACCACTTCTGATTGTAGAGGAGAGAACAAGCTCACTTAAAGGGACCATTGACAATTCAATCTGCGTATTCTGAACGGACCCAAGAGCAGAGTGTTTTAAATTCCGTGAAACTGAGGTAGGACAGTAATATTTCCTGAGAGGCCAGTGAGTATGCACCTGTTTGTTACTGTAAAAGGGTTTCCCGGTTAGACTTTGAACTCTATTCAATTAACATTACTGTAAGTGAGATAATCAAATCTACCTTGATTAATAAGCGAAAATTTACTGTGATTATCAAAGGCTTTCTTGAATTTATAGGACTAAGAAACACTTGTACGAAAATGTTAGTGCTTTAATATAGTCTTTAGTGTAGTAGACTCTATTATACACTAGTAGATAAGGACTTGATCAGGTCCGAATGGAATGCGGAGGGGGTGATTTCTCGAAAGACCAAAGGATGTCGACACTTTTTCTTTTATTTTCAGCCTGCTCTGGAATGCGCTAGGGTCCCCAGGGACCCTGTCCCTTGCTTCATGCCCCCGGGCTATTCGACAGGGTGTGTCTCTGCTTTTCTAAGGCATTACCTTTTTTGGTCATACTCTGGCCCTCTGGTGTGGATTTTTGAGGGTTTGTCCTTTTGGGTGTGGTTCTTGTTTTGGATGTTGTCACTCTGTTTGGGTGTTGGGCCACCTGTTTTGGGCGCTGGTTCTCTGTTTTGGGTGTGGTCTTTTTTGGGCGTTGGTTCTTGTTTTGAGCGTAGTCATGTTTTGGGTGTGGTCATTTATGGTCTTTTGGGTGTGGTTTTATTTACCTTTGATTTTGATTACTTTTTGATCAGGTTTCCAATTGTGGGTGTGGTCACACAGCTGGCTGATGATCTTTCCTTGATTAATCACGTGATGGCAGCCATGTTCAGGGGGCCTAAGGCTGAAATAAAACTATTTTCATAATCCTCTGATGTACCGCTGGTGCTCAGCACCTGTGGCAGATAAGAGGAGTCTTGATGCTCTCAGCAAAATCCACTTAGGTGATTCTGTCTTATAAGTGAACACCTGTTGACGCCCTTAAATACCCACCTAAATGGGTAGGGGTTGGTATACTGGCACCTCAAATTGATTACCTAATTACTAATTAATTATTGTTTCTCGGGTAACCAAATTTTTCCAAGCTCTTTTACAGTTTCTTCTAAATAAAACTACTGCTATTTCAAGGTGTATTGTTTTGTTTTTAATTTTCAACTAATTGCTACATTGTTTCAATTGACAAGTGTGCATCTGAGTAGGGACTAATGCTGTCTAAAAGGGTGGGTCTGAACTCTCATATACATGCTTATTAATACAACTAGGTCACACAATCTGATGAAAGGGCCATATTCACTAAGTTTTTAGCTTATTTTAAAGCTGGGCTGTTTGAAATTGGTTTTATTTTCATTTTTGCCTCTCTCACTGATTGCCTTTGCTCGCATAAAGGGTTGTTGTTTCTTCTCAGGGTTGAACCTGGTTGAAATGTTAAATAAAAATACAAATTTCACATTTCTCAATGTTGCTGAGGCACACTTGACACTCTCTCTCTCTCTAAACAATTTTGCACAACTTTGGCTCACAGAGGTTGATAAACGCGTTGTTTGATTCCCCAACCTCGCGATTCAGTCACCCACCCCCTCTCTCTCTCTCTCTTTCTCCCTCCTCCTACATAACCAATACAAGTTTGCAAAATGTTGTTTAATATTGTATTCTAAAAATTGTTTTTGCTCTCTCTCTCTCTCTCTCATACAGTATACAACTTTTCTGTTCACTTATGGTATTAGGTTACGAGAGTGATATGCTTCGTACTCTTTATAGTGCAAAAAGTCTGTATTCAATTTAAGGCTATGGTCACATGCGATGATTTAACATCATTCGTCACAAGTCGTTAAGGTCTTAAAGTCGCGCGCTTGTTGGTTTGTTATACACTTTGAATTTTATAATTTTTCCTTAATAAAGGCTGTACGGGGACTGTGCTTTCGTTTTGCGTCACTCTACAATTCACAAGTTGATAACGTTCGCGTGTGATTCCAGGTAGGCAATCACGTCCACGTTGCTTCTCGGGCATGCTTTCTCAATGGCGTGTCCTCGATGGCTTGTTTTTCTGTTTAATTACACTGATTTTTACTTTCAAAGGTTTGTCATGGGGGTGTATGTTCGTTTCACTGCCCTTTTACCATGTGCTGCAAGGTGATAGATGTATCACCTGTGTGTGCTCAAGTGTGGATAGTGCTGGCTGCTAGGCCACAGACACTGGGGTGTTGTTGTTCAGCGCGTTCGTTCATGGTTGCATTGTTCACGTGTTTGTGTTTGCTTAAAAACACTGTGTCTTTAGCCAAAGATATATGTGATATGTTTTTCTGTACTTTGTTAGGGTTACCCTGCTCTTTCATCGTTTTGTTTTTCTCCTAATTAAATTCTCTCCCGCTAACATATTTGCACACAGTTGATGTCGAGGTGTTCGCACGAGGTCTTGCGTTTCCTTCCATGTGAGTCTGTTTGAAAAAAGAAAATTGTCTTTCAAGGGTTCCTTTGCTAGCCGACAAGCCCTACCTCTTAGTGAATTGTTGCTTTTATGTGAATTTAACCTAAAATTGTGTTTAAAATTACAAATTTTCCTGTTTTTCAACACTATCGAGGTTATACGGGTTTCTCGTTACTAATATATGTCTGAAATGATTTGCTGTGATCGTTAAAAATGCAGCATTTCTTGTTGTTTCAATTCGATATGGTTAACCTTATCTTCAGCTCTCTCTCTCTCTCTCTCTCTCTCTCTCTCTCTCTCTCTCTTTCAAGATTTCTTCTTCCTTAATATCTCGTAAATACAAATGCTAAATGACATCTTTTCCTCAGGGTATTTGTCAACGCATACAATGTTTATGCTACAATTCCGTTTCTCTTTTGACACAAGTCACACTTGCACGTATTTTTATTTATTTATTTATTTTTTTCTGTTTTTCTGTGCTGATTTCTTACTATCAACAGGGTGCAGTAAGGGTGACGCGAGCTGAGGCATAGTTCAAATACACGTTTTCCTATTAATGTTAGGGGTTCGCACGGGTTAAGGCAACCATCCGCACCTCTTCTTTTAAGTTTCTCCGATTTTTTTATGATGATTTCATTTACTCTCGGCGTTGGTGAACGTTCAAATACGTTTATTACCGTTACGGTTCACCAGACGTTTGCGCGTTCATTCGTGCTAACATTATCTATACATTTCGACAGCAGCAGCAGGTTAACTGATATTGTTAAAAGATTGCTCTCCTGAAATTAATTAAACACAGTTGTGAATTCTTCAATTCAACTATTCTTTTTACTTTTGGGCCGAAACTTAGGATATTTTATCTTCTTTGCTGTTGTTATCTCAACAGTATAAGTAAAGGTGTAAGCAGTGGATTCCTATAAACAAATTTGTACATAACTGTTCTCAGCCACTCGGGCTGGGTGTACGGTGTTTGGCATGAACAGGGTTGCAGTTCCCCTACTAACTGCGTTTTGAGGTAATCCGTGTTAAAAAATAGTAGTGTCTTCCAGTTAGGGTATGTGAAATATGTTGCCTCATTAGTTTCAAGGGTTATTCGGTTAATTAAACTCTGCCTCTTCGTAAATTTTGTTGGCACATTGTTTCAGTTGACTACTGATAACCCCGGGCTGCTAAATTAGCGGATTGACATCGCAAACTTTATAAACACCGTTTCTCACTATGTATGTTTAATTCTCTTCTACTCTCTATGATTTCTGTGTTCTGATTGTTCCGTTTGTTGTTTGTATTTTAAATAATTTTATCACACTCACTCAATGTTTACTCTTTTTTAGGGCGTACAGGGATAGTGTAATATAGGTATTATTCTATACGTGCTTTAAGTTAAATTTAGGTTAAAATATCACTATGACATTTTACTGTTACTTGATCGTGTGCCCTAAACAGTCCAGTGGGTAGAACATCAGGTTAGCATTCACTGGTTGAGTGATGGTCTGAGCTCGTTTCTCTGTGACTCTAGGATCCACATTTTTTCGGTCAAGCCCCGTTTTTTTAAACCTGTTATACACATAGTGTTAAGGTCAAAACTCGTTTTCCTTTTCTTTTCTTTTTTTACCGTAGTTTTTACAATTTTGAAAGCTGTTTATGACTTTTGGTACCAGACTGACCTATGATTGACAGGTATGAAATAAGTTTGTTTTTGGTTCATACGAGTTGCCCCACCTTTAGGTACACTGATTTTTTCACCTCGTTAAAGTGTTTCTTTTTTCAGGAAATGAGGACGCAATGGTTACCGCATTGTTCAAGTATTACACTAGCTGCGTTGGGTGTCATCTAAGTCGGCATCTGATGTGATAAAACGTTCGCACTAAAGCACGCTAAACCAAATAAAAAAAAATACTATCCAATTTGTCTGACGGGTTTTCGACTCATTAAAATGTTTTATTTTTTCGCCAAAAAGCGTACGCAATGGTTACTGCATAACCCAAACATGACATTGGCTGCGTTGGATGTCATCTAAGCAGGCATCTGATGGGATAAACGTTCGCACTAAGCCACGCTACAAATTCTTTGTGTTTTCCAGGCATGTTATGTGAAATACGTTTCCCTTTAGTTTTGCTAGTATTTTGCATCATTAATGTCTTTTATTTCGACATATTTGAGTGGGCAGGTGGTAACCACGTTGTTCGAATATAACGTTCCCCACGGTGACCATCACTTAAATCAGCAGCTGATATGATAAATGTTTGCGCTAAAGTGTCTTCGTGTCCTGCACCATGTTTTATGCCCGTAATTCAAGTAGTACATTTACCGAGTTGGTTGACATCTAAGTCGTCATCTGTTACGTTAAACGTTTGCGGTAATCCACGCTATAACGTCTTTGTGGTTACCGCTCGGGTTATGTGAAATACGTTTCTCCATTAGTTTCACTAGTATTTCGCCTCGTTAAGGTCTTTCATTTCATTAACAATGCATGGGTAGGGGTAACCACATTGCTCAAGTACAACATCCGCTGCAGCCATCGGCACCTAAGTCGGCAGCTGATACGATAAATGTTCACGCTAAAAAGTTTTTGTGATTTTTCAGTGATTCTGCATGCGTACATATACTGATTTTTCAGCCAAAATTTCATTCATTCATTAAGTCAAAATGTTCTAAAAATTAAAAGTTTTCGCTCGGATGGTTGGCTAGTCGGTTGGTTGGTTGGTTGCTTGGTTGGTTGGATGGTTGGTTGGTGGATTAGCTTGTTATCTAAAGATTGAAAACATTACATGCATTTCCTTAAATTGCCAAACACTGTCACACATTACTGTTATGGTGTTGTACCCGAGTGTGAAGCTATTCACGATAGGACTGGTAGAACTCCTTTATGGCAAAGCCTCATTTATCCAAAATGTTGTATAGTTATGACTAACTATAACCAAATGATAGCAATCCTTGCTATTCTGAATGCTTCAACATCAGATCAACGGCTCCGGAGGTTACGCAACACAGGGCTGATATGAAAACGCCAACAAGCGCTATTGGAAATGCTTAGTTACAAGCTCTCTAATCCGTCAACGCTCTGGTAGTCGTGTGTGTGCCAGACAAAGTAAATATCTGGTTTTGACAGCCCGGGTGTCGTACAGTAGCAAACGTTCTCCAAAGTCAAACGTCTCAGCATTTTTACACAACAGCGTAGTTAAGGTTTTAACATGCACTATGTCAACGTCACAGTTAAAAAACATGATTTCGTTCACAATACCAAACACAGACATATGGACAGTAAGAAATACGACAGGTATTCATTTTATGGTACATATCACAATTAAGTTCGATTTAAAAATATATAAACAAAAAAAAAAAAAAGCCTTTAACTGGTAAGCAAAATACCAGCTTCTACGGTCTGCCTCTTCAGTGCAAACTATTCTTATGGTATTCATCTCATGCACTTCTTGCACAAACTCAGGTTTCATACTTTCAAATACGGTGTCATTTGTTCAGCCATAGTGAAGGTTTGAAATGTAATACAGAAAACCATCCCGAATTTATCTAACTTTTACATTCTTAACTCGTTACCAACAATTCAAATCTGACGTTGGTATCACATGTATTTGTTCGTTTAAGAGTTTCAACAGTGTAAAAGTTGCAAATTCAAGCACTCAACCAAACTCCAAACAAACAAACAAACTCGGCAGACATCTCTTTCATAAACAAAGCAAAGTACTTGCAATAATCACGTCTTCATCCAAGTCGTTATTTATCAACGGTATGGCTAGTACTCAACATCCATAAATTATTTCTAAGGGTTAAGATACCATCATTTGACACACGGTGTAACGTCTCACATCGTTAATAAAAAATTATATAATCATCAATTCATCCGAACGCAGCGATAGTAATTTGTCGCTGTATAAGTAACTTTTTGTTGCGTTAGTAACTTTGTCGTGTTTAACTTCGTGTACGCAAAAACGGTCGGAGATGTAATCTCGTGAATGTAAATTCTTGCTAACATGTAAAGCCGCATACACAATTTCTAGGTAGCGCCTAATTTCGTGAAGACAAAAAAAGGTCGGAGATGTAATTTCGTGAATGGAAATTCTTCCCGACATGTAAATCCGCAATTGCAATTTCTTGTCTTTGCGTATTTTCACGTACCCAAAAAATGGCAGAGATGTAATTTCCCGATTGCAAATTCTTGTCGACATGTAGATCCGTGAATACATTTTCCAGTCTCGGATTAAACCTGCGAATACAATTTTCCACCTCGATGTAATTTCAAGTTGTTAAATTTGACTCGTGTCAGGATAAAATCGAAGTGATTTAAAAGGTAAAACCTTATGTGTTGTAAAAAAAAAAGGCTACATAAAACACAAAGAGACAGACAGTCATGCATTGACTCGACGCACTACAGTTTCGGAACACTAACAATAACATCATTCACCAATAACAACTTACCGTAAAAGAGTGAACAAGTACCACTCACCAAATAAGCGATACCTCCTGTTTACCATCACACTAGTGCTACCCAGCAGATAATAAACGCCACACTCAATTAACCACTGGCGTAATTATCAATATTGCAGATGGTGCTACCGAGTCAGGTTTCAAAGGGTTTCATTGCATAAAATAACGTGGGCAGCGCTTGGTTTCAAGGTTGACTGGCCCAAACGAGCATTGACCCAGCTATCCTGCGAGTCGGGCGAAGGTCCGGGGTCATGTCACAGGCTAGACCTATGAACCGCTTTCCCTCAAATGTTTGGAAACACTAAGGCGGACTTCAGTTAACGGGCATTTTTCATCAAAAAGTAATCAAAATCAAAGGTAAATAAAACCACACCCAAAAGACCATAAATGACCACACCCAAAACATGACTACGCCCAAAACAAGAACCAACGCCCAAAAAAGACCACACCCAAAACAGAGGACCAGCGCCCAAAACAGGTGGGCCAACACCCAAACAGAGTGACAACACCCAAAACCGAGTGACAACACCCAAAACAAGAACCACACCCAAAAGGACAAACCCTCAAAAATCCACACCAGAGGGCCAGAGTATGACCCAAAAAGGTAATGCCTTAGAAAAGCAGAGACACACCCTGTCGAATAGCCCGGGGGCATGAAGCAAGGGACAGGGGCATCCTTTGATCTTTCGAGAAATCACCCCCTCAACATTCCATTCGGACCCGATCAAGTCCTTATCTACTTACAATTTTAGTAACTATATCTTATCTACTGACTATTCAGTTTGATCTAAAAAAAATGACATTAACGTTTATACCGGGTGTTCCAAAAATGACTGATGGATTTTGAAAATCAATAAAAAAAAGACGGAATGCGATAGATATGTATCTTTTGCAGCCTTATGCTTAGGAAATTAGGGAATTTTATCCCACCATATTTCAAATTTAGTTAACATTTTCACCCACAGGTGGCGCTGAAAAGTATGAAAAATAAAAAACGGTATGAAAATGTTGCAAGGACTGTTGCAAAAAACCATTTTGGTAGAGTGGACTTGCAATCTCAACAGCACACACTATCAGCTTGACGACGAACTATGGAATGGCGAGCTGAAATACTTCGATTTAACTATACCTGTTACAGATCGCCTGCAGCGCCAACTCTTGGTAGAAATATTAACTAAATTTGAAATTCGGTGGGATAAATTTCTCTGATTTCCTAAGCATAAGGCTGCAAACGATACATATCTATCGCATTCCGTCTTTTTTTTATTGATTTTCAAATCCATCAGTCATTTTTTGGACACCCAGTATGTGGTACACTGACCTGTTTATTTAAAGTGATAACTATTTAATTCAATATACAATTATTAAGTACGAGTTCAAGAGTTTAAGATCTTTTGTGAAAACTATTCATTAAATTTATTGCCTCTATTGAGTAGGTGTAATTTTTATTTTGCAATCTTGATCTGTTAATTGTTGATTGTGTTAATTCGTCAACACAACAAGTTGTTGTGTTAATATTACTACACCGTAATCTGGGTTAATATATTTAGTCAGTTAAAATTAAAATGCATTTTTTGTAACATCAACTGGTCCTGTCATGTGTGCATGTAGTGCCGGAACACACTAATTACTTCTAGAACCTGGTGATCGCCTTCTGCTGTGGCAGTTTTGCTGTTGGTTATGCATACCTGGGTCAGGTGTCGTTAAACAGTTGAGGCGTCACAGAAGAAATAAGCTATGGAAATCGAACGATGGTTCCTACAGAGCATTAAACGTTTTGGTAACTACTGGTATTAGCTCCAGAAATGAGAACGCCAGAGGAGAAAATAACCAGATAAGTCAAAGAGACATTATTTTTGCGAATGGCGAACCCGAAAGTAAAAATTGCTTGGCAACGAAAACCCTTTTGAGAGAATTGAACTGTAACGATAGTGATAATACACTGACTTAGCAAAACTCATGGGATAGCAATCACAGTGATTGATCGGCATGGCTCACGAATTTGCAGGGGTAACGGATTCTGGGAATGGACCATTAGACGTTGTGGGAAGAGCTTGGATAAGTGATTAATCAGAAATGGCACGTCGTCGCGAGTTGACGTCTTTTGAACGGGGTATGATAGTAGGTGCCCGACGCATGGGATGTTCCATTTCGGCAGTTGTGCAGGAATTTGGCTTTCCCCGCTCAACTGTCTCCATGGTGTATCGGGAATGGCTGGATGAAGGCATCACAGTCCACAACAGGCACCATACCGGGCGTCCAGCTGCCCTGAATGATCGTGACCGGCGACACCTGGAACGAATGATTCAGAGAGACAGGAGCGCAACAGTGCAGCAAATCACAGACCATTTCAATACTGGCCGCACTAGAAACGTCTCTCGGTGGACAATCCGTCGGAATCTGCATGCCCTCGGGTTTGGCAGCCGTCACCCTATACGGGTGCCAATGCTTACCCAGCGTCATCGGGCACTCCGGCGTGCATTTGCCACCAACCATCTTGGCTGGACTCTGCAACAGTGGCGTAACGTCATATGGTCAGATGAGTCACGATATTGTGACATGTGATGTCAGTGTTTAAGTTTATTATTTTTCTTTGTGGT
>JAHWFO010008871.1:0-16552 GCA_023313115.1 Rhysida immarginata
TTGATCTTGAAATGTTGAATCGTCAATGGAAGCATCGCCAGATTAATATGAACATATCATCTGCAGCGTTTTAGTAAGCGTTTAGTAAAAATATCTGCAGTTTTTACTAAAATATCTGAGCAGCAATTGTGCTAACTGACGAGGAATGAAGAATTTATTGTTCATGCATGAATCTGATGATCGTTCGTAACAGTCAATGTATTTTAAGAGGATACCAGAATTTATATCTATGAATCATTAGATTGTAGTTTCAGGAATAGGGAGAATAGTTCTCCCGATTCCCTGGTAGTTTACTCATATTGCTTTTATTCCATAATGAATAATGTTTCATGATGAAGCAACGAATGCCTTATTTTTTGCATGTCTACTCTATTTTTTTTAATTTTTACTCTACTACGTGTTTACTTGTTTATTAATGCTTAATTAAATCTTTGAAGTTAATATCAGTGTTTTTTTATATGGACTAATTTAATTTTTCATTTTGTAGCATAAACATTTAACAGAAATTACTGTAATGTAAAATAAACTAAAGTAAATAAAGGAAAAAAATAAATAACACCTGTTAAGTACAATACTCATTTCCAAAAAAGTTGGGACAGTGCAAAATATATAGAAAAAACAAAAAGGGATAATGTAACAAAACTTTCTCGCGAATACAAAATAGCAGATACGTTTATGAAATGACATAAATATACTGTGTGCACCAAAACATTTTGTATCGTGGCCGGGACGTTCATTTTGAATGGGGGTGTTGCAACACGTTCCAAAATAGTAGGGACATACGTTGTAGAAAGCGCCGTTAGTAGTGGAACCTTCTGAATTGTTCGGAAATAATCTAGAATGATGACGTCGTACTACATTCCGTATAAATAACAGTTGCCATCCGTCGTTCAGGTAACTTATTCGGAACGATGGGTCGAGGCAAGCCAGTTAGCGAAGATCTTCGTGTTCGAATCATTCAAGAATTCACAAACAACGTTTCTCAGCGTGCAATAGCCAGAAGATTTAACCTGTCATCATCTACAGTACATAATATTATCAAGCGCTACCGAGATAGTGGTGAGATCACAGTTCGGAAAGGCCAAGGTAGAAATCCTATTCTGAATGCTCGAGCTCTTCGGATCCTCCGACGTCACTGCGTCACGCATAGGAATGCTGCGATTACGGACATAGCCACGTGAGCCCGCGATTTCTTCGGGAAGCCATTATCGTTGAATACTGTATGCCGGTGCATCCACAAATGCAAACTTAAGTTATACTGTGCACAACGGAAGCCATACATCAACAAACGACAGCAACGTCGCCGTCTGATATGGGCTCGAGCCCATCGCAATTGGTCCCAAGCACGCTGGAAGAACATATTGTGGTCCGATGAATCAACCTTTACGATTGTTTACGGAAATAATGGACGCCGTACACTCCGGACCAAAGACGAAAAGAATATTCCCGCGTGCTACAGGCGTTCGGTACAGAAACCACCGTCTGTCATGGTCTGGGGCTGTATAGTGGCCATGGAATGGGAGACTTGCACATCTGCAATAGCACTGTCAATGCTGAAGCGTATATACAGATCCTGGAACAAGCTATGGTGCCATTTAAGAGGCGCCTGTTTGGACGACGTCAGTGTATATTTCAACAAGACAACGCCAGACCGCATGCAGCGCGCATAACTTCTGCATGGCTACGTTGGCAGCGCATTCGTATGTTGGATTAGCCCCCTTGCAGCCCGGATCTGTCGCCTATAGAAAACGTTTGGCGTATTATTAAACGAAAACTACGACAGCGACGACCCCGGACAGTTGAACAGCTGAAAACCTATATCCAACAGGAATGGGACAGAATTCCGGTTACGGTGTTAGAAAGATTGGTGTCATTGATGCCCAAAAGATTACAGTGCGTCATCAAGAGGAGAGGTGATGCCACACCGTGGTAAAGGCCGTGCTGTTCCAACTTTTTTGGGAGTGTGTTGCACGTGCCAAACAGGAAAACCACCTGTATCTTTCTTTAAGCATATAAGATATGTGATCCCATGCCTAATTTATCGTTTATGTATTGTAATGTGTTGAAATAAACGGCAATACAATAATCCAAACAAATGTGTTAGAGTTCTTCTTATATGTTGCACTGTCCCAACTTTTTTGGAAATGAGCATTGTAAATAAAATGAAACAAAAGAAAATGACATAAAATACAATTTTAAAGAAACTCAGAAAAGAAATTTTAAGATTCAGAAGAGCAAACAGTATATTATATTGACGTAAATTATGACTGAATTGTACGATGTCATTCATGAGCGGTCCACAATGTTTCATTGGTTTTATCCAGAGGGCGCATATTACAAAGTTTGTATGGGAAAAGCTGCAAATGTCAGGTCTCCTTATTGATGGTCTCTGATGCCAATGTGTATAATTCAATGAAGGTTATGATAGTCTATTAAATACAGGATGAACTAAAACAATAGGGACAAACATCAAGGGTTGATTCCACACAAGAAAAGTAACAAAAAAATTCATATCAATATATGTCCGAAAGTGTATTGTTTCCATGGAAATGGCAATAATTGTATGCACGACATCTATTGTTTTTATGCAGACTTTGTTTTTCGATTGAAAAATAGAAGGAAAAATTCTGCGACCTGGATTCGAACCAGAAACCTCGACTATCATGGCCGACGCCTCTACCATCATTATTATTATTATTATCTGTGAGTTCATCAAACTTTCTGATGGTTTGGATAGGAGAAATTCTCGATCTGAGAGCCAGGAGCCCGCCTCTCATTGGGCTTTCAACCGTGACAACTTGGTTGTCTTTAAAACACCTTGTGACAGCTTGGCTGTCCGGATGTCTGCGATAGCCCAATTGGTAGAGGCGTCGGCCATGATAGTCGAGATTCCTGGTTCGAGTCCAGGTCGCAGAATTTTCCTTCCATTTTTCAATCGAAAAATTATTACCTGTGTTTGGAGACAATCTCCAGTTTATAATTATTATTATTATACAGACAACGTGTTTTGGATAGGACGAGGAGGTCCTGTTGCATGGCCGGCTCGCTCACCGGACTTAAACCCCTTTGACTTTTACTTGTGGGGGGCACTCCGCATACAAAACATTCAAAAATGAGTGCGGCAATCCATGATACGACATGTGCACGTTTGCATTATATCCCGAAGAGGCCACTTCGAACATCTTTTGTAACGTTGATGCACTTACTGCCACAGTAATGTTCTGTACTAATGCTCTATTACATACAAATCGTCCATTTCCAGACATACAAGGTGCGATCAAAAAGTTCCGGGATTGGTTCATTTAAAGAGAATGAACTTTATTTTAATACTTTAATACATTTACTATCATTATTTACTTGTTATATTCACTCATGACACGTTGTTACGAGTAGTTTGATATATTACATGCCTTAGCATTGAAAGTTCCAACGGTACCACATGGTACCATATGGTATCATATTAGGCACGTGCTAGTAAACCAGTTACCACTATCATTATTTACGCGTTATATTTATTCATGATACATCCTTACAAGTACACATGCCACTAGACCAATATCTGCTATCACTAGTTACTCTCATATATTCGTTCATGAGACGTCGTGATGATTTATTTTACATATTACATGTCATATCTGGTTAGAGGAAATTTTTAAGGGGGTATCGTAATGTTACCATTAGAGCACGTGCCATTAGAGCACGTACCTATTTCGGCTATCTAATGTTCGTACTTGTTCGTACTCTGTCCCATATTAATGGATTGGTGAAAACAGACTGTGAAAAAGTTAATTCATTTTCAAGTTGTCGTAAAAACCATAAGCTCCCTACGAATAATTAAATTCTTTTGATTTAGAGTCCGTTCTACATTAATCGTCAATCATGTGCTCCTGCACGCGCACCATCTCATTAACGTTTACAGTACGCGCAAAGCCGAACCGATATGCTCATTACGCGTTTTCCCCAATGCAAGGATAATTCGTGTCTTCCAGCAATTCAATACATGCACTCTCTCTATTGCAACGCAATGCATTGTGGGAATTGCGTCTACGGACGGACAGCTGGACAAACCGATCACATAAGCACTTTCCTACGAAAATGTGCTGAAAATGAATACACAGAAAACGAAGCACATGCGTGAGCAGGGAGAAAGTTAGGGTCATAACGCCATCTATCGGCAATAAGTAATAACAAAAGAAGCGCATCTCCAACAATAACAAACAATCGTTAAAAAATTACTCAACGCATCTTGTAATATTGCTAGTTTTAAATATAATGGAGAGCTGGCAGGAATGGAACAGTAGGAGTGGGACAGTATAACTTCCTATGTTATTTATTAAATTCCAAGCTTCGTCGATGTCACGCTAAGTGGAGCATGTATAGAGGCCATGTTGGTTGTAATGGCTGCCAGATTCAACAACGTGCTTTAGGCTGCACCATGGTTTGTGTTTTGAGCATCAAAAAGTAAATAAAACAGGTTCTCTTTGTATTTATTAAAGAAAATGATATTAGGGCTGTTTATATCAAAGTTACTTAAAGCAGTAAAACACCTGATACGTAGGTGGATCTATACATCAAAGTTTACAATACCAGATTTCATAAATCTTCAGTTTTATTGTTCAAAACTCCATGCCATTAATAGAATCAGAATTTACGTAGTATGTTATGAAAGCATTCGAGATACATTATAGAGGACGACTCCACTATCAGATCTAAAGATATGGAAATCTTTGAAGGCAATTAAGTTATTATCTATGAAAAAATTTAATCAGGACTCAATAATAGCACATAACAGATTTTTATTATCTTGATAGAGATCATCAGTTTTTGGGAACAAGGGATCGTGCATTGAGATATAATATATTCAATGTTTTAAATTCTGATGATTGTTATGATAAAGTCGCGACAGGCCTCCGTATGTGCCAATAACTTGTGCTAAATGATGGATTTCTGCCGTACAGCGGGCCATTTTGATGTCTCTGTGTACTTATTGTTACTTTCAGTTATTAATCTTACGAATATAAAGGGTGGTAAGTTGTCGTTTTTTATAATCCAGCGGCCACACTCTATGACGTATAGGCCATTATCACGTGATTGGAGTGCTAGCTGTGCTGTAGTTATTGTTTCACATAAAACGTAGTCTGATAGAACGTTGGGTTTTTTTAGGGTATTTTCCAATTACCAGTTCCCCACTGTTGAGCACGCTGTATATGTTGATAGTTTTGATTGACTGGGTTTGAGATTTTTCTTTTGTTGGATGTTAACAGTAACCTGGACCATCTATCGCTAATAAAGTTTGTATTGTCTGTTATATCATTTTATTCTAAAATCGAGTTATGTTCAGTAATCTCGCTTTTTCTGTCATTATTAATTTGAAGAATTTGTTTATTGCTTGTCCAAGAAGATTCATTATGGCTAATTACTTCATTTAGATTAGATCTTTTTTCACGATCTTCTTGCTATTGTGACAATACTAACTTCGTGGTATTCGCATTATCGTCTGCTGAAGTATGCATATCAATATTCTCACTTGATGTAACTTTCCTTAAGTAAGTATTCATATTTGAAAAGGACATTGATGACTGGTTGATGCTTGATAAAAGTTGTTATACTGTTCATTATTTTGTTTCATTAACCCTCTTATAGTTCTGTGCTTATTACGCACTAACAACTTGATTAAAGCCTCGTTATTAGTCGTGATTAAATCCTTGACTTTTTTCAAGAAGGAATTCATAATTTCTTACATGATCGATCTCGTAGAATCCATCACTCCATTTATTATTTTGCTATTGTCATAACCGCAGTTATCGCGTCGATCTCCCTTGTAGTCTTTCACTTTCATGTTCAAGTAGATCTTATCAATCTTATTAGTTAATCATTAATATCACACATGCATTCGGGCAAAATGTTTTTCACTTGTTCATCATTTGTCTTATTTAATAAGTCACCATTAGAACAATAGATAGCACGGTTGAATAAAACATGGCATGGTTGAATAAAACAGGTTTGACAGATCGGGCCAGGAGAAACAAAGCGATCATAAATGTGACGTCACAGGTTCAACCGCCGCCATACAGTCATCACTGCACTACATTGCACTGAGGTATCACGAAGCAGCTCACTGGACTTAACCTGGCTTTTAATTCCGTATTTTTGCTGTTTCTGTACTACATTATGTGTGAAGTGTTCGGGTATAACACAAGTCACAGACATGTTAAAAAGAAAGAAGCCAAACTGTATATAATTCCCAAAAATCCACTAATAGCTAAAAAATGGATTCATGCTTGTGGTCGCCAATTAGTTCGATGTTACAAAATTAATAAAATAAAAAGTAATGTACTTAATTATACTTATTTTGACGTATAGATGTAATATATTAATTATATGATTATATTTATGTTGAAGTGTTCATTTGCGATAAGCATTTCCGCCCTGAAGATTACCGAGGAGCCGTAGCAGGTGAAGAAGGAATACAAATTTTTCAAGATCGATATTGTAGGCGATTAAATAGTGATGCGGTGCCATCTTTAAATTTACCAAGACCTTCTCAAAAAGAGGAGAGCAATCATACTGACCGTGCTAAAAGAGCCCAGAGAAGACAACAACGAGCTATTGTCAATAGCATTTTAGAAGAGTAATAATCTAAGCTGCACTTTTAAATTATTTGGAATTTTTTTTCGTATTTAATTTAATTTTTTGCCTTAGGCATTCAAATGCACCTTCTGTTTCTACTGCATTTGAAGATAAAGTTATGGACACTGCTGAATCATGCACAAGTGGCTCACTTTGCTCAAAATCATCGACAGAATGGAAAAAATTGAAAGGAGACATGGAAAGAGAAAAACAGAAACAGCAAGCGCAAATTGGAGACATGCAAAAACGAATTAAGGAATTAGAAAGAAAAAACAGTAATGAAAAGAAAAAGGCGGCGATGTATAGGAGTTGTTTAGAAAAATTTTTCTCTCAAACACAAATTAACATGATTATGATGTCTAAAAAGAAATGTCCTGCATGGTCACCTAAAGATATAGCTTCAGCAATTTCTATTTTTAGTGTTAGTGCAAAAGCATACAGGTAATTATTAATTATTTGTAATCAAGTAATATTTATAAACCTAATATACAATACTACCAAAATACTTGTTTGATTACACTTATCTTCGTCAGAAATGCAGTTTTCCAATGCCTTGCATTTCAGTGCTACGTAAATGGGCAGCTAAACTTAATATCAGTCGTGGAATGTTACAAATGTGTTGTTGTTGATGAAAACAAAGGCAATAAATCTTACTAAGTATGAAAAGTTGGTGTACCTTTGTTTTGATGAAATGTACGTTTCAAACCATGTTGATATTGACAAAGAATATCAACAAGCTTTAGGTCCACATAGAGCATGTCAGGTGGTAATGGCTAGAGGTTTTGGAGGCAGTTGGAAGCAGCCAATATTTTATGACTTTGACTATACATTGAAAAGAAGAGATATTGAAGATATTGTCACAAATTTATACAACATTGGTTATACTGTTATTGCTATCACTTGTGACCTCGGAGGAGGAAATAGAAGGTTATTGAAGTCTTTAAATATCGGCAATGATTGTGGTCAGCTGAATCATATTGAACATCCTTGTGATTCAGAGGAAAAAATATACTTTTTCCCTGATGTACCCAATCTACTAAAACTGGCTAGAAACAATTTATTAGATCATGGCTTTCATTTACATAATGATTCATTAGACAAATCATGCTTGGAAGAACTGGTTAATATTTCTCAAAAGGATGTTACCATTACATATAAGCTTTATAACGTGCATTTTTAGTCCCGTTATAGGGAAAAAATTTTTTTCCCCATTTTACCTTTCTTCCCGTTTGTGGATGGTGTTCCGGGGTCCTCTTGATCTTACACCTTTTCTTCTCGACCTAACTAAGTTAGTATATAAATTGATTTTTTTTTGACAGAGCCTTATGATTTAAAAATTGCTTGAATAATTATTCTTTTTTATTCAGCGCTTTAAAGCTATGATCATTTTTATAATGCCTAATTCTTTCTTTTCTCGTCAAAGCTCGTTTTGGTCCTTTTGCCGTCAGAAAGCCAACCTACGTGAGCAGTTCTCTAATCCTCCGAGGAGGTTACGGTGGCCCCCTCCTCGTTAAAAATAATTTAAAAGGGTTCACATGACGTTTTCCATAACGTTAAGTTTTAAATTGAAATTATGGCTATCATGGTCTTCCTCGTTGATCTTTGTTTTTTTTTCCCTCCAGGTCTTTCATTAGTCCTGACTCAACCTGGCCAGGTTACATTATTCTATATTTTATAAACAAATAATAGGAATTCTCATGCAATAAGTCCATAAAAGTTAGTTCCATGTATTCGGAACTGTAGAATTGACTGTGGCTTTAGAAGCAAAAATTCCCGTAGGCGCTCTATGATAGGCTTATCTTATACTGAAGAGTTTTTGACCTTTATCTCTGTAATTTTTATTTAAAATAAAAAAAAAAAAAAGAAAAAGGTAAATATAATCTTTATAATTCTTAATCGCCCAATTTAGGTTTTCTTAATCTTTTTCTTATAAGCTATAAAACGAATTTTAAATAATTTTTTTTTGAAGGATTTTAGGAAATTTATCTTTTGTCTAATTCATTGTTTCAAATATTAGCTACGAATTTTCCTTGCATCTAGAAAATATTTTCTTTTTATTGCTCTATTGTTACTTAACTTTTTACTTTCTATCCATATTGTTGTAAGGTTATTTCAGGTTTAAATTTTTTTCTTTTCATGTGTCCGTGCCTTCGGTCTTGTCCGCGTGTCTTTTTGACTGTTAGCATGCGCCAGCGTTTCGCTTTCGCGTGCTTTGAAATTTTTTTTCTTGGGGAATGATTAGGTTTCAACTAGGCAGAAGCAGCTTGGGCTCCGTCGAGGCAGACCCAACTGAGCTTTCGTGATGCAGATACAGATTGGCCTCCGTCGAGGCAGAATTATCTGAGCCTTCGTCATGGCAGAATCGGCTCAGCTTTATTAGAGGATGAATCCACTTAGCCGCCAGTGAGGTTCCTTGCACTTTGGAGCTCACTTTAACTGACGATGATTCGAATTCAACGCTTACCTGACTCAGTCGTTTGCTACGTTCACTATGCGGTTTAGGATCCAACCCGTTGGTTGCCGTTGGGAAGAGCCTCTGTATTCGGTGCTTCCTTCACCTTTACCGTTTGGACATTTCATTGGAAGTACATCGATTTTTCCAGCTTCCCCGATTCTAACTTTCTAAATGGAGTTCATGGATGTTTCCTACCGTCTTTCTACAGCAGCTTGCATATCGTCAGTCAGCGTTCGTTTTCCTCTTACGGACCTACCAGTCTTCACAGGACGTCGTCTCTTAACGTAAATTGAAGGCTCCGTTTTCCGAACCAGAACCAGACAACACGTGGGAACTCTTAATCATGTTTACCTCTGTGCGGACTTCCTATCGAAGACTCTCTTCATACCTTTTTAATCGCCTTTATATTTTTATTTATTTTTTTGAAATGCCTATTGTTTAATTAATCAGTTTTTTTTTCTTTGTTTTTTTTTAGCGTTGCTCACCTCATCGTGCCTTCACCTCCTCTCCCTAGGATGACTGCGTTCCTTCCCTACTCGTTGTCTTTGTTTGTTAATTATCCTTTTTTTTTCGTATTGTGAGTATTCCTTTTTTTTTTCCTGTTTCCCCTCCTTTGTCGGTCTTCCGTTTATCGTTTTATTTGTATCTTTTGTGGTGAGTAGTCGTTCATTTTTATTTTATATTATTTGAATATTTTTTTTGTTTTTCTTTTTTTGTTTCTATTTCTTCTTAGGACCACCTTACTGCTGGTCCGAGATTATATCCGTATTTCAAGTTCTGCTTGTGTGATTACAATCTTTTTTTTATTTTATTTAATTTTTTATTTTATTTAATTTTTTATTTTATTTCCAAATGGCGCCTTGACCCTTTACAGCCTTCTATCCGTATGCTACAGACGCAGTATTCCCTGAGTGTCTTTCACTTTTCCTTCGAAGCAACCGGACTTCTCCAGTTCAGTTCTAGTCTTCTCCTGTGTCTACTTGCGCTCCTTTCTAAAGTAAAGTAAAATTTATTAAGTGCAAAACAAAAGCACAATCCAATATCAATAAATCAAACAGTCGATTTCATTATATAACTCCATCAGCTCACCACTGCTTATATTGATCTAACCGACTTTTAAAAACATCGACACTAGGAGACTCAATCACCTCGGAGGGAAGACTATTCCAAATATTTACTATTCTAAAACAATAAGAATACTTCTCAAAATCGTTATGCGGTCTTTCTTTATAAATAGAAAACCTATGATCCCCTGGTCTAGGGTTGTCCTTTAATTTAAAAAAAATATTATAATCCAGATCAACTTCATGTGTAAACAATCTGTATGTAAAAATCAAATCCGCCCTAATACGGCGGTCCCTCTGCTTTAAAAGCCTCAAGTCATGTAGACGGGTTTCATAATCCCGATAATTATCCAACCTGTTGTCTGAATATAAGATTCTAGTAGCTCTTCTGCAAATGGCTTCAATTGTTATTTTGTCTTTCTCAAGATACGGACACCAAGCGTTCGCATTATATTCCAAGTGTGGCCTTGTATAAAATTTATATAAGTTACAAAGCGTGTTCCCACTATTTATAATAAACGATTTCTTAATACGACCCAAAGCTTGGTTGGCCTGAGAAGCTGCACTGCAGACAGACCTTATGGTCTGCAGCTTGTATGACCCCTAAATCCCTAAAAAAGGCAACCTCCTCCAATTGTTGATTAGAAACTGAAACAAGTTTCGTCGACAGACCCAATCTTCATTATTTTACATTTATCAATGTTAAACTTTAATCCCAATTTCTGAAGGTTACCAACCAATCTATCAAGATCGTTCTGAATGCTCACAGGATCCACCCCAAATAACTTAAGGTCGTCCGCGAATAAAAGAACTTCGTTGTGTATTCCATCGACAGCAATAGCCATCACCAGCGCAAACAAAATTGGAGCCAATGGTGAACCTTGAGGCACCCCGCTTTTCACAAAGCCCATATGAGAATCAACATGATCGACGCAAGTAACTTGTCTCCTATCCACAAAGAAATCGATTAGCCAGTCCCCGACATTGCCCCCCAAGCCAAACTTAACAGCCACTGATACCAGCACCTCATGAGGGACAGAGTCAAATGCTTTAGCGATATCCGTAAAAACGGTGTATACGGTTTTGTGGCTACGGAGCAAGATCTGAACCTTCCGTTGATAAGTGAGTAGATTGGTTAGGCAGGAACGGCCAGAACGGAAGCCATGTTGGGAATTATGCATCAGATTGTGATCATTTAGGTAAGTTATAATATGAGTTTTAACAATACTTCCAAAAACCTTGCCTAGCACAGGTACCAGGCTCACCGGTCGATAGTTCTCAGGTTTCGAAGAATCCCCTTTTTTAAATATCGGTATAACTCGAGCGGTTTTCCAATCCTGAGGCAATTTGCCACTTTCCAAGGAAAGTTGATACAACTTCGCTATCGGGTCAGATAATCGTATGGCACATTCTTTAAGAACCCTAGGATGGATTCCGTCCATGCCTGTCGCCTTATTAACATCAAGCTTATTAAGTGCCTTAAAAACCTCCCTGCCTGTCACTACCAAATCCGACAACTCAAGATGACCATTTCCATCAACACTATTCTCCAGTCCGAACCAAAACTCGCGAAAATACTTCTCAACCTCATCGACACTGCCAGTTTTATTAAACACCGATAAAAAATGGGACTGCAGCAAATTCGCTTTACTATCAGCGTCGTGGCGTATCGAGCCATCGTAATCCACAAGAATAGGAATTGCAGTTTTAATCCTTAATTGTTTTTTTATGTACCTAAATAGAATTTTGGGATTAGTCTTTGCCGATCTAATAAGATCTTCCTCATAACGCAGTCGGCCGGACACTAATTCAGAAACAATATTACATCCAATAGTCCAATACCTATCATACATTTCTGGTAGTTTCTTTCTTATACTTCTCCATACACGCTGTTTTTTCAAAAATAACTTAATGTAATTAGTAAACCAGGCAGGCTTATATACCTCTTTTCCTTTTGTCTTAACTGTAACTTGTGGTATATATTTATCGATACCGTCCTTAATAACTTTCACAATAAAAGACCACATAATTTCCACGTCCCTTAGACCTTCCTCCCAAACTTCAGGATTACCCAAATAATTACGCAAGCCCTCGTAATCACCCCGTCCATAATCAAAACACACATAACCTTCTCCTTTGCCTATAACACCAGTACACCCATATTGAAATAATAAATTAAATCTTAACACAACATGATCACTTTTCCCAAGACCAGGTCCGTAGTTAATGTTCATGACTCCCGTTAATTGATTGGTCAAAATCAGGTCCAGTAGGCTAGGGTTATTATTAATACGATAACGTGTTGGAAAATTAACATTCTGAACCAAGAAAATGTCATCCAAGAACTGTTGAAAATCAATTTCCAAGATGCTTGGAGCTCTGCTAATTTCCATATAGGGATTCCATTTGATACTAGGGAAATTAAAATCTCCCATAATCAAAAGCTTCTCGTTTAAATTTGTACTCCAAATTAAAACACCAAACAGTTCATTACTTTCAAAAACGGAACGGGTACTCTCCGGACGATGGTAAATACAGCCAATAATTGTAGAATCTAGGATCATCATTCAAATCTACTTTCGTTTCGGCTGTACCATTATAGTGATCTTTTTGTTTTCCTTACTTCCTTTCTCAATCTTTATTGTAATAAAGGAAAATTTTGTTCATTTGGATTTAGGTTTTTATCTTTAAATTTTTTTCCCTTAAAACTATTTATCTTAAAAAAGATAAAATTTTCATTAATAAAAAAAAGGATTAATTATATTTTTAAATAAAATCTAATTAAAAATAAATTATAATCTAATCTATTAAAAGAAAGGGGGGATTAAGTAGGGATCTAGAAACTTTTAGAACTATAGGTTAATTTTTTAATTTATCATCAAACTCACTTCGTAATTTCATTAATAACTAGTTTTTCAACTTTTATTATTTCTTAACTATCTCGACTTACCTTTTCTGCGGAGTTTGGCTGAACGAGTCGGAATTAGCTTTCGTTCCGGCACGTTACACCTTACACATTTTCATTTGACTGTTAAAGGTACTTTTAAGACAAAAAGTTAAATGGGCCGCACAACAGTTTTCTGAAACTGTTGCAAAATCACTAAAGTTTTGTTTCCATTCGCTAGATTCTGCTCCTATAGATGGCGCCACTGTCAGCCAAAATGGCTGGCCAAACTGGGTAGTTACATGCGATACTTAGTGATTAACAGTGCTTGAAATGGCTCGAAATGTATCACTTTCCGTTATTTTAAGCTATATAGGAGAAATACGTATGAAAGAGATCGTGCACGTGAGAGTCAAATTCCGTACCCAGTTTGATTAGTTCTCATTCGTGTCGCAAGGTGGCGAGGCGATAGCTGCATCTAGCGAATAAAGGCTACATCAAAAATGGAAGTGCTGTTGCAATGTCAGATATCCTGTCGATGTTCAATAACTGGTTTGATCTATTTAATTCAAGCATGAGATATGGATTTACGATTTATCAAGCTGGATTTGGGGAGTATTTAGATCAACAAAGGGAATTTCTAGATTACTTCAATACAGTAATTTCAAATATTAGAGTAGGTAAACAAAAAAAATTACTACCATTTCAACAAGGTATTATTTTGTGCAATAAATCATTATTAGATTTATTCAACCATTTACAGGATAAATATGATGTTCAGTACATATTAACAAGACGTTTACAGCAGGATGTTTTAGAGAATTTTTTTGGCTGTATTAGAAGTATGTGTAGACAAAATGAGCATCCTTCTCCAATTTCTTTCAAGTATAGATTGAGATGGTTTATTTTAGGTAAACATTCAAGTAATTTTTTGAAAAATAATGCCAACTGCATGAACACTGAGACATCCTCTTTGCTAAACTTGTTTGAAATGGATGTTAACTTACAAAAAGAATATTTAGAAACTAACAACACTGTTTGTGTTGTTTCCACTTTAACTGAGCGTTTGTTTAACGAAAGTTCTCTAAGTGATCAGACATTGACAAGTGAAGATAATTCACCTAATGTAACCATGACAAGTCATGATGATGTTGAATTTTTAAATGATTTTCATCCGTTAATTAATTTACATGAAGATGATGTTAATTTGGAATGCTTAGATCTACTAGATAAGTTTGAACACGAGGAGGTAGAATATGAATTGGAAAAGGAAGGAATAGATTATATTGCTGGTTATGTTGCGAACAGATTTGAACATAAATATTCAGATTTGCAAAATGCAAGCACTTATCTAAAAAAAGCATCCAGACAGTTGGATTTCTTTTTTGTCTAAAGGAAAATTAAAATATCCTTCTTGTAAGTTATTACTAAATGCCCATCAGCTTGAAAAAGAGTTCGTCGCTTTTCATGGTAGTTACTTCTCGAAAGAAAAAGGTGTACTTGATAAGCTTGTTAAATTAGTAAAAGAAAAAATTCCAGAAGAAAGTCAAATACCCACTGAGGTTTTATATCTGTTAGTAAGAACAAGAACTTGCATCAGAATTAGAAAAATTAACTGTAAAATTAGTGAAGGTAATTTAGAAAGGGCATTGAAAAGAAAAATTAATAAAATTGCAAATTAAAAATTATAAAAATCTTTATTTTGACTATGATTCTTGCTTTTATACTTTTATATCGTCATATGTGAAATAAGGAAAACTTTTATTCTTAGTTTGTTTTTTGATTTATTTTCGAAGTTTCAAGGACTGGTTGAGCTTGAGAGCCAGCTGGCTGGACTTGGGCGGATGGGATCGGTGGTAACAATGACGTCACGGCCAGAAACTATAGACTACGCTTGCCCGCCCGATCTGACTAACCTGTTTTATTCAACCATGGATGGCACCATTCACCACCTGGTCTCCATGCATTTTGGTTGTTCGATCAACTGTTTTCTTTGTAGTTACTCCTTTGAGTCCTCGTTGATCCTACTGCGTCCGAAGCCATTTGCTGAATTCTAAAAGTAGTTCAGTCCATATTTGAGTGGTCAAGTCGTCAGATTGCATAAGCTTAGGAGCAATAACTACGCCGTCTTTTCTAGTAGCCGCCATATTTACCGCCCATTTATAATACATTACCATACGTATATAAAGTTAATTGTTTAAAAATCTTTCTCCTCATAAATTATCTAAACCAACTAATCTAAATTAGACTCTTCACATATTTGAACTAAACAAATTTATGACAAACTAGCATACTATCAGATGCAAAGTGACAATTGAAATGATGCGAGTGATATCGCTATAACAAATACGCTTTTAGGAATTTGTAAAGATCTACATTCATAATATTCCTCTGTATCCGAAAAATCAAAGTTTTTAAAAATAAAGCTACATCTTTTGCAATCTTACTGTAACTCTTACGTTAATAATGGTCACATATCTGATAACACAATGATTAAATGTTTATTTGAATAGAGGTGTATAATATTAGTTTTCTATGTAACGTTAATATCTGAAGTAACGTTAACTTTGTTTTTAAGTTTTGTAACCCGTAATATAAATTTAGTATCACCGACTATGAAACTAGCAAACCAGTTTCAACTATTTAAATTTATCTTAGACCATTAAAATAAGAAATACTTACCTTGGGAAAACATATTTCAAAGTCCGTTCATTAATTCCATTAAAAAGTGAAGGTGACATGTTTTTTCCCGTTATCATATTAGCCTCCACCCAGGATCAATAGTTAAAAGTAAGCTGATTTAGAGGACGTATTTCCTTTTCCTTTTAACCTTTTCTTATAAATTTTTAATCGGAAGTATCGCGGAAAAACATGTGCAATTTATCATAATATTTCCTTTATTCGTAATTCATCATTTGTAACCTTAGAGTTACTTCATAAGATTAGTACATCAAGTTTTTTCAGAATTTAATTTTAATAAAACAAATTAAGCTTTTGTTTTAAGAATTATCATAAAATATGTCTTAACCCATCAAAGCCTGCAGGTGACATTATTTTATTACTATCTTAATATTAGAATTTTAAATATTTCCACCTTAATATTCTGTCATTGTGTTGCTAAACATATATATTGCATAATAAATACATTAACAACTCTTGTCCACAAAATTATTTAATCGACATAAACGCATTTCGAACACTTTGGGTTCATTATTCAATGTCAAAATGATTGAATAATGAACCCAAAGGGTTCGAAATACGTATATGTCGATTAAATAATTCTGTGGACAAGACTTGTTTATTTATTTATTACGTCACTTTCCACAGTAGTTCAACGTTTTTCATATATATTGCACATGGAATTTATTGGTGATCGACAAACTCATCTAGCTGTGATTTTATACGCCCTAGCCCAAATAATTTAATATTAGAAATGTTTCTTAAATATTCTTAACACATAGCCCAGGGCCGTGGGGGGGGTCCCCCATGTAACAGATTTAGTTGACATGGTGGCCAATT
>JAHWFO010008872.1:0-15644 GCA_023313115.1 Rhysida immarginata
TACTTACGACGAGACCTTGCCCCTTGCATTTCCAATTATCAGGGAATAACTGAAACTTGGCTCTAAATCATTAGCTGTTATTTGCCAAATTTATGCCCAAGGTATTCAAAGTTTTTCGTTAGGCAACATTTCATACGATAAATGTCATAACTATAACAACAGAGAATCCAGAGTTGCGTCGAAAACAGATGATTCGCCCCCAATCTGTCGTTACGTGTTTTCAACTCCCCTCTTCACATCGTCATTATTTTCATTAATCGGCTTGTCATCATCCAATTAGCCAATGCAGATAAATCGCACGTTAAGCTGAAGTTCAATCAATCAATTTTTCAGGACGCAAAAACATGTTCGCTTAGGCGAACAAACGCTACAGAAACAAAACTCGATAAACAACTTTTATTATGAAATGTTCATTTTAGTCTTCTATATATTTAAAGAAGAATGTTTGTGGGTTTGTTTCTTTCTTATACAAATTTAAAGTTTTATTCCGATATTGATGAAATTTTGCATACTTGATCTTCAAAGTCTACCTGAGATTTCGAAAAAATAATAATTTTCGATAATAATCGATATTTATAATGATGGCAAGGCATTCTAATATGAGGTATCACATGATCAATGATGCAAGGAAAAGTTTGTGCAATATAAATAAGGTTCATTAAGTCATGTAATAAGGATTGCATTCACTTCTGCGAATTTTTAACAATGCATAGAATTCCTGTTGTTCGTGGTTTTCTTAGAATTGATAGTTCTCAGAACTTAACATTTTTCTTGAAAATCTTTAAAAATGAGCAGTAACTGGAGATAATGGAGAGTTATCAGACTATTGTGGAAGAGTGAAAAGGCGACAGTAGAAGTAGTCTGTATGCTCTATGCTGTATTTGTTTCGCCAGCACACTGCTGTTAACGATCACTGTTAGACCACACCAAGTGATGAATGACTCGAGCAGTCGAGAGCAGTGTGCGAATTACAACAGCAGATTACTAATTAGTGAATAACCCTACTCAGATTGTTGGGATTGCAGAGCACAAAGACACAAACGACCATATACAACCACAGGAAGAGAGCTGTATTGTCGAAGTTATTATTGCCATGGAAACCAATGTAGAGATGATGCAAAAATATTACAATGTTTGTGGCTTGGAATGTTTGTTTGTTGCCTTAGCAATAGAACATTCGTTTCCAAGAATTATTGATAATGAGCAGTAAATTAGTATAATAGCCCCATATATATATATAGGGCAGTCTCTCCCTTCAGCTCCGTAACAAATGTTTAGATGAGTTTTGTGTTTGGAACCTTTGAACAGTGTAAAAACTTCCAGATACGACGGAAACTTCTCTTCTAGTGGGTTGAGTATGCACTGAGTGGCCAAATTATTATGACCACCCCCTTAATACAGTGTTGGGCCACCTTTCGCTCTAATTACTGCTTGCATTCTTCGGGGCATGGATTCTATGAGACGTTGGTAGGTTGTAGGAGGAACTGCACCTTCCAAAACCTGCAGATTTGATGGTGCTTGATCCCGCTGCCTGATGGCTCGTTCGATCTCATCCCACAAATTCTCAATGGGATTGAGATCTGGCGAATTGTGCAGGCCAACGAAGCAAGGTAAACTCTCCGGCATGTTCTTCGAACTGTCTGAGGACGATGCCAGCCTTATGACAAGGAGCATTGCCCTGCTGGAAGTATCCATCCCCGTCAGAGTACACCATTAACATAACGGGATGTACTTGATCTGCGACAATACTTAAATAATCTTGGGCATGCACACGTCCGTGCAGAGGAATCAAAGGATCCAAACAATGCCAAGAAAACATCCCCAAAACCGTAATACTGCCGCCAGTATTGAAGTGTTGTGGCGATGCAGGTGGCGTTCAAGCTTTCGTGTTGTTTTCTTCATATTCTAATCCTCCCATCTGCATGATGCATTTGAAATCGTGACCCATCGGACTACATGACCCTTTTCCAGTCATGTACTGTCTAATCCTTGTGTTCCTTGGCGAACTGGAGACGTCTGCTCTTGTTCAAGGCTGACAGTAGAGGCTTTCGAACTGGACGTTGGCTTCTATAGCCTAAACGGTGTAATGAGCGGCGAACAGTTCGTTCAGAGGCGGTCACAGTTTGTCTTTGATTAAGATTTGCCGCTATTTGACGCACTGTTGCTATTCTGTCGCCCTGGACAACTCTGGCCAAATCTCCTTTCAGCTCGAGCATTGAGGAGCCTGTGACGACCACACGCTTGACGTTGAGAGCCGGTTTTTTGCTTGGTAGTCCACTCTCTGTAATCATTAATAACTGCTGCCCTTGAACACTTCACAAGTTCAGCTGTTTTGCTGATACTGGTTCCGACACTGCGCGCGCCGACGATCATCCCGCGTTCAAACTCAGTTAAATCACGCTTTTTGCCCATATCGTCTCAAAAAACACAGTGCAACTGATGGCTCACCTTATCTGCATTCCCTGTTTTTAGCTATCTAGCCCTCTAGCGGCAGCGCTGTGACGCAGTAGCTCATTTGCCTAAAACTGTCAGGTGGTCATAATAATTTGGCCACTCAGTGTATAAGAACGCATACATCAACACGACTCTTCAAATCGACAAGCACAGAGTATTGTGATATTAAATAATCGTTCGAAGAATACATGTTAATTCATATCTATCGAAATGCTACCGAAGAAAAGAATTTGTATTAATATCAGAAAAGAAAAAAAGTTATCCGAGCGTTGGATACATCTGATGAACAGCATCTTCGTCTACAGCAGGAAATAGTAGAATTACTGAAAGCCAATTTGAGTTATTATTTAACTTCCTGAGGTTAGTCTGTCTATATGTAATTGGAATTATCTCGGGCAACGTCGGGTGCCTCTACTAGTCTTCTGTATATATAAAGAAGAATGTATGTGGGTTGCTTTGTTTGTTTGTCTCTTATATAAATTAACAGTTTTATACTGATCTTGATAAAATTTTGCACGCTTGATCTTCAAAGCAAGAGGAAGGTCACTGTCTACACGAGATTTCGAAAAATAGCAATTATTGAAAGTAATCGATATTCATAATGATGGCAGAGCATACTAACAAGAGGTATCTCATGATCTGCAATGCAAGAAAAAGTTTGTGCAATATACGAGAATGGATTCAAACGAGCAGCAGCATTTGAGAAATAATTATTGTGGAGAGAATATTTTCCTCAGAGTGGAGACAGATGGCGCTAGTGGTCTTACAGCGGTCGTGCGGGTAGGTAGTATCAGTTCGAAGACGCGTCAGAGCGTTTAGAAAGTCGTCTCGCTTGGATTTGCGAGCCGTGATTAGTTTCTTATGGATAAAGAATGTGTCCGCATCTGAAATTAGCAGTCAAATCGTGGAAGTTTATGGTGAAGAAGCAATAAGCAGACGATGTGCATGATAATGCCAGCCCCCAAACTCAAGAATTGCTGCAAAAGTTCAAGTGAGAAGTCCGGAGCCACCCCTGATACAGCTCAGATTTGGCACCGAGTGACTACTTCTTTTTTCCGAAATTGAAGGAATACTTATCTGGAACAAGGTTTTCTCAATTTGTAACAACGCATAGAATTCCTGTAGTTCTGGCTTTTCTTCTCTGCAAATGAGAAGTGACCAGTGGTCATCGAAGTTCCCAGGCGGTGTTCGACGATGCAAGCGTGTCAGCGGAGGATGCGGCGAGTTCTAGACCACACAAAATGATGAATGCTCAAGTTTTGCTTCAAAACATCGAAAACAGAAGCGAATTGCATGAACAGTTAATCAAGTAGTGAATAACCCCACTCATTTTGTTGGAATTGCAGAGCGCGCAGACAGTCGATCCTGTACATGCATTGCCACCCAAGTAGAGTTTTCTTTCTTTGAAGTTATTGTTGCCATATATTTCTACATCACTGCCGGAGAAATTGAGCAGGATATGTGTAAAATAGACATGGCAGTGTCTGTCAAGGAAATAAATATATACAAGTGTCTCCCTTCATGTCCCTAACAAATGTTCAGATGATTGGTGAAAGTTTGTGTTTGAAACCCTTGAAGGGTCCAAAGACGCGACGGTAATAAATTTTGGAATTACTGAAAACCAACCCCTTATACTTTAATTTCTTGAGGTTGTTCTGTTTACCTACAATTGCAATTATCCCGGGCAACGCCGGGTGCCTCTGCTAGTCATACATAACGAGGAAGTTAAGGGGAAATGACATTTCGGGAAGAGACTGGATGGGTTAGAGGAAAAAAGGCATTTTAGGTCAGCTATATCAATTGCTATAACATCCTTTTAATCACATGGGAATAAACATTTCAAATATTATCGAGTCATCATTCCTGGAATGGTTAAGCTTATTAATTAATCACTGGTAACTATTATTAAATTAACTTTGTATTAGTTATAGGGAGACCGTTTGATCGGCTCTAGAATCACCAAACGGGAACGGAATATATTGTTTATCTAATAAAAGCGTTCGTTCAGGTGAGAACTTTTCAGCGATTTTCACAGCTCTTCTAATTACAGTCGGCTCTTCATATACCGAACTTCTCTTTATAACGAACTGAGTGACGGTTACCAAGCAGAATGCCCGTACCTCACTTAATGTAACAAATATAGCTCCTTCTATAGGGAAAGGGAATTGGTTGTTTTTAAAACTCTAACATGTACCTGCGAAACGCAAAGCGGATAGTTTGAATATAGTAGTTATATTATAAACGTAGGAGTTGTGATAAAATATATATTAATTAAGATAAATAAGACTCCTTTAATTAAAAGAAAACAAATAAATTAAAATAAATAATAGAAAACAATAATAAAAGTCGCCTAAATGTTGAACGGACGAAAACAAATGAAACAAAGGTCTTGTGGAGAAACTCAGATGAAATACAGAAGAAACACAGAAGAAACGAAGATCTAGTGAAGAAATGTTAAACGAACACAGGGAGGCACACAGTTAGAGATGAAGAAGGTCTATGATGAAAGTTCGATGAATGGTAACACGTAGATGACTAACTTGAAATAATAAGGAGTGATGACTTGCCCCGTTTCGGATTCAATCAGAACCAATGATGGAATGCTTTGAATTTTAAACTTCTTCGATAAGTAGAAGCTCCTCTCCCTGTCGGCAAAGGGGATAGCGAGCCAGAGCATCTGGGCGAGAAACTCGTCGAACTGCTCCTGCTGGTGCGTCCTCCAGTTGGCGTGTCCTCGACGACGCCGGGTCCTTAAAATTCTTGTTGTAGAAAGCGGCTAGTTCCGGCGTGAAACATCGGCACGGTGGGCACCATTGTGCTGAAAAGTAGAGTCCTATCACTTTGTCTTTGCCGCAGACGCTCTCTACGGGCACCTTGGCCCGACACCAACGCCTCGCCGAGCAAATGGCACACGGCCGAATACGGCATCGTTGGTCGACAAGACTTTCTTCGAGACAAGGGGGCGAAACTTTCCGCGCTGACGAGCCACATGCTCTCTCGTCTCGCACATGTGCTTTTGCCCCCCTCGCGTTAAAGCAGTCTCCCAGATCGTGTTCGTCAGCTCCGACCACGAGCAGGAGCAGTTCGTCGAGTTTCTCTCCCAGATGCCCTGGCTCGCTATCCCCTTTGCCGACAGGGAGAGGAGCTTCTACTTATCGAAGAAGTTTAAAATTCAAAGCATTCCATCATTGGTTCTGATTGAATCCGAAACGGGGCAAGTCACCACTCCATATTATTTCAAGTTAGTCATCTACGTGTTACCATTCATCGAACTTTCATCATAGACCTTCTTCATCTGTAAGTGTCTGCCTCCCTGTGTTCGTTTAACATTTCTTCACTAGATCTTCGTTTCTTCTGTGTTTCTTCTGTATTTCATCTGAGTTTCTCCACAAGACCTTTGTTTCATTTGTTTTCGTCCGTTCAGCATTTACTTTATCAATTGGGTGACTTTTATTATTGTTTTCTATTATTTATTTTAATTTATTTGTTTTCTTTTAATTAAAGGAGTTTTATTTATCTTAATTAATATATATTGAATATAGTAGCTTATAATAGGTACAGTCTAGTAAAAAAAAAAGGAACTGGGCTTACCTGATGTTGATCGGTAGCAAAATCAGGTAATTTTACTGGACCTGTCTCATCAGAATGAAAATAGGGTAGCAGGTATACGCTTGGAATGTGATATTCACGTGCTCAACTTAAGTCTAAACCCTTTATGCATTATACTGTACATGGATAACGGGTTGTTCTAATGGTTCCTCTGTATTAGTATATGCATTTTTGCTGTATACAGTATTTACAGTGATCTAAAGACGAAGCTCAAAATCATAGTGGCAGTGAAGAAGAGTGCTCAGTTATAATGACATCCAAATACAGTTCAACGTTTCAAAATTTTCCTTCAGTGAAATTTAGAAAGTGCCTCTAACTGTTCCAGACTTATTACTTTTTATTATGCGTAGATAGGTGGCGTCATCGAGCAGTGCTTTTGTTAAAGAAAATGGTAAGCGAAATGTGTTATCTGGAATTCAAGATTTGAGAATGTTATTGCTGTTTAGAAGGAATTTAAACGTGGGTACAAAACAAAGTAAGCTACTTCCGAGTAGCATTAATCATACGTTATAATCATTCATTACATGTCATTACGAATTGTTTGATATGCATGGAGTGACCAAAAAATTAGAGACACCCTCTTATTTGAAAGTACACCATTCCGAAAGTGACATCATCCATTTTTTTGGATCCATCCTCGTAAATAGTATCTCGGATGTTTAGAGAGTGGCAGTTGAGAAAAAACGTCAAGTGATAAGGACTATTCTGGTCGAAAAAGGCTGGTGGAAGGTGAGTAGCACCGATAGGCCGCAGCAACAGAAGGGCAACAGCACAAAAAATTACAGCTAAATGCAATGCAGGTGCATCACAAAGCATACCCCAACGCATAACAAAAGGGACTTTGCAAAGGATGGGCGTTAGCAACAGGAGTGCCTTTGGCATCGCAGCGTAATTGGTAGGATCGGATTATGTCGCAAACAGCACGAGTTCATGGACCCCTCCTGCCAAATGACTAATCTTCAGGTTGGTGGCGGTCGAATTTTTGCGTACGGAATGTTTTCTTGGAGTACACAGGAGCCTTTGATATCTATGACGTAATTCTGAATAGCACAACTAACCTCAATATCGTTGCCGATCACGTGCACTCGTCACCTTCTGGAGATGGTCACTTTCAGCAGGACAATGCACTTTGTTACCGTGCTCGATCGGCCACAAATTGGTTTCCGGAATACCAAGCAGAGTTTAATCTGCTTCTATGGCCAGCTCAGTCTCTTGACATCAACCCTACTGAGTATTTGTGGGACGAAGTCGTAAAGAGAACGTGAAAAAGTTATCATACTAAATAATAAGCTCACTGCTAATAAAGAAGTCATTTTGGTTTCGGCACCGATCTCCCCTTTCTACGAGGGCGTATTGAAAAGCAATGCCTCCATGGCTGTAACGTTTTTATTTGTTAACCGATTTTCAAAATTCTTTTTGTATCTTATACTCACATTTGTCCTCTATGTAATGCACTATTCATTTTTCGACATAGTCCCCATCCCTTTCCACGTATTGCGCCAACGCGTGACTAATTGGGTGAACCCGTCGGAGAGGAATTCCGGGGGTTGTTGTCGATACCAGGATTGAATGGCAGCGTTTATCTCGCCGTCAGAACCAACTCATGTCCCTTAAGGGGCTCTTTCTTCTTTGGGAAGCGGTGAAAGTGGCAAGGTGCAAAGTCTTTCATCTTTGAACTTCAGTCATTCATCTTTGAACTGTAGGCGCTGCAACGCCTCTAGTGTGTGGTGACTCGTGTGCGGGCGGACGTTATCGTACTCCAGAAGAGGGTCCAAAGCTGCCATTCAATCCTGGTGTCGACAACAACTCCGGAATTCCTCTCCGACGGGTTCACCCAACTAGTCACGCGTTGTCGCAATGCGTGGAAAGGGATGGGGACTATGTCGAAAAGTGAATAGCGCATTACATAGAGGACAAATGTGAGTATAAGATACAAAAAGAATTTTGAAAATCGGTTAACAAAAAAAAAAGTTACAGCCATGGAGGCATTACTTTTCAATACGCCCTCGTATAATCGTATAAGCACGCGCAGAGCCGATATGAAGTATGAATCGTCTAAAACTTCACCTTCCCCATTGCAACGAACGGAGGGGGATGGGCGATGTCTAGCCTTTTCTACGAAAATGTGCTAAAAATTAAGTTTCTCTGAAAAATAATGTAAAATATTGTTTTTTAAATATCCAAGGTATATTTAATTGTAGCATTAATATTTATAAGCAAATTCAATTTTCAGACAGGTTTCCCTGAGACCATACAAATATTTGCTCAAGTCCTTTTGATCTCTCAGGAAAGCATAATTTAAAACTGTTCATGAATAAGGCAGTCCTGTATATCTAATTTTAACTTGTAAATTTATTAAAGCATTAATAATTCTCTTTGATTCCCGGCCTTAATATTTTAGTGCTTAAATAAAAAACAACCCCCCCCCCCCGAACAATGAACTTTCCTCGCAACAAAATCTCCATTAGCGACATAGTCGCTGTTCTGGTTGTTTGTCTTAATGCAAAATTGTTTTCAGTTGACGACTTTATGTAACAGTAAAAATTCTGTGGCATTAATAAGATACATAATTAAGCATAATTAAAAATTCTCAGGTAAGATTCGTTCACTCTAATTGTATTCTCTCAAACGTTTATCAATTAAACTTGAATAGCTTGAAATTAAATGGAAGTTTTCGGGCATTCTTATGTATCTTTACTTTATAATTCTCTTTATGCTCTAAGATGGTTAAATTAAATTTTCTTTATGCATCGTTGAATTGAAATTCAATGGTGTAAGTTGTTAGTTTAATGTGAGTTTAAAGGTTCTATTTCTCGGAAATAATTACCTATAAGAAATAATTTAATAGTTATATAACTCTCTCAATTAAAATTTATCCAGATAAGTAGTTCACAAATGTTTTAGATTTATGGAGATAGGGTCTTAAAATATCTTTTGAAATTAATAAGTAAACAGAAACCCTTACTTCCCAAAAAATATTCATAATGCTTAAGAGTCGCAGCTGACGAAAAAGACAGGCTGGCCCACGGCCTTAATGACGCATTTGTCGATTTGAGCTAGCATGAACACGACTTCTATACATTGTACAGACTCTACACCGTCGATTTTCTAGTGTAGACTTTGACCATCGACAACTGCTTTATTCTTGTCTACAATTCCAGAGCAGTCGACTATGCACTTGGCGATCGTTATTTCAGAATTTAGCAACAGATTTCTTATTAATATCTTTTTTCCTTCGTTTCCGGCCTGCAGGCTAAATACACATAGCTCAAGAATACACATTTTCTAAAAATATTAACCAAAACTTGTTTAAAAGTATTTACACAATATATATGAAGTACTCTCTTGTGCTACGAAACTTGAACTGTGAAAATAATAATATACTGTGTCTACAGGTATGTGTTTATGTATGCATTTATGTATATCTTCTATATATATAAAGAAGGATGTTTGTGGGTCTATCTGTACGTTTTTTTATACAAATCTACAGTTTTATTCCGATCTTGATAAAATTTCGCATACATGACCTTCAAAGCATGAGATAAATAATAAATTTAAATAATAAAGCATGACCTCAGATTTCGGAAAAATAATAAATATCGATAAAAAATCGATATTCATGGTTATGGCAAGGCATATTAATGAGAAATATCTCATGACCAACAATGCAAGGCAAAGTTTGTACAACAATAGGTATCAACAATGATATCAACACGCAATTCACAAACGCTCTGCATGAACCAACAATCAATATCTCATGACTAACAATGAAAGGAAAAGTTTGTGCAAGTGTAATTATCCCGGGCAACGCCGGGTACCTCTTCTAGTACATGGATAAATGTGTAAAATTATGTGTAGATGTTTGCAAACTTGTGTATATCAGTGTATAACATCTAGCCATACGTGTGTAAATTTGTGTATAAATGTTTAATATGCCACTTAACGACGGTTAGATTTTGTCGGGATGCCAATGTGTTACATCGCGTCGACTTCGATTACCAGCCTATACCCCCTGAATCGAAGTCGACGCGATATAATCAAGCCGTGACATCATGCAAACAGGTGGGTTTTGTGACGTCATGCAAAAAGAAATTTAAAAACAAAAAAAGGATATTTAAAATTTAAAATAAAATGGTTTATTAAAAATCAATCAATAAATGACCCATGATTGGCATTAATGCATTTTATTATATTGAATTTACTTAGTTATCAAAAATACAAAATTCATCCCATCGGTTTTCGTGACGTTTCAACAATAGAAGTGACGTAGTGCCATGGCTTCGTATAGATCCAACGCCACCTGAAAAACAAAGCCTTCTCACTGCCTGTGGACTGCGTCATCAAACCAGGGCTGACAATCCAACTTTCATTGTTTACAACAAGCGAAAAAACGCTGATTACAACAGGTGCTTTTTCGTTTGTTGTAAACAATGAAAGTTGAATTGTCAGCCCATGTGTGATGACGCAGTGACCAGGCTTTGTTTTTTAGGTGGCGTTGATAGATCGCGTCGGCTTCGCCTAAAAAACATTGTTAGGTCGAACTGGTCGTGCTGGTAGCCAACGAAAAAGACAGGCCCCCGGCCACAACCTCCTGGACGGAAAGCCTGATAACGGAAACGTCATACGTTGTTACATCATCATTAGTCGACCGTAGCATCACCTCCTAAAAAGAAAGCTTGTGCCTGGACAGAAAGCCTGGCACTGAAAATTCGTACATTGTATACATCATCATAAAAAAGGCATTGTTAATCATATTTCTCCCAATAGTGAGCCATAAATTATGACTTCTTATGGTGATGTAACAATGTATGAATTTTCAGTGCACAGGCTTTCTTTCTAGGTGTTGACCGTAGCAACGCCTCCTATAAAGAAAGCCTCAGCACTGAAACGTCATACATTGTTACATCATCATAGGTCGACCAAATTTAGAGCTTATTATTGGTAGAAATGCGGTTAACAAAGGACGAAGTATGATGATGTAACAATGTATGACGTTTCAGTGCTGAGGCTTTCTTTATAGGAGGCGTTGAACGTAGCCGACAAGTAAGAGTATTCTGGGCACTCAAAAGTCAGCTGATCACAGTATTCTGAGCAACAATCCAACCTTCATTGTTTCCAACAAACGAAAAGATACTAATTGTTAAAATCGGGGATGGAGACAATGAAAGTTGGATTGTTGCTCAGACTACTATGAGTGCCCAGGCGTGGCCACCGAGAGAGAAGGCCTCCACATTGAAATTTAATACATTGTTACATCATCATAGATAGTGCTAATTCAGGGCTTATTATTGGTAGAAATACGAATAACAATGCACTATCTATGAGGATGTAACGATGTATTACGTTTCATCACAGAGGCCTTCTCTCTCGGTGGTTATGTCACGGCCCAGGAAACACCACCTAGACTTAAGACCTGCGCATAGAAATATCATACATTTCTACATCATCATCAAACGGCCAAATTTATGGCTTATTATTGGTAGAAATACGATTAACAATAGTCGCTTTTGTGTGATGTAACAATGTATTACAACTTAATTACCTGAGCCTCTGCTTGAAAAATTGTAGATGAGTCACAGTCAAGGCTTCCATAATCACAAAGGCCCCTCCGGTTTTGCCGCCGATGTGCTACCCATCGGTATAAATGTCACTGGAAACAGTGCGGTATTCTCTCGCCAAGGAAAAAGAAAAAGTCTTTGAGCTGCCTAGAGACGCTTTCGTGGGTATTTATTGGTCGCCCTATGATCCCATATCTCTGCTCCATATAACAGCAATTATAGCATCAAGTAATAAGATTGTCTAAACGAACTCTTATAGGATTCTTGATAGTCTTGGCAATAAGCTAACATGGTCATTGTGTTTTTCTCATTAAAATTTTTAGGGGGGGGGGGGGGCGCTATTTTATTTTTATGTTTTTCTCATATAATCAATCTCTTAATATGATGAGTAGACTATAGAATTATAAAGATTCGGCCCTGTAGCACACAAAGTGCTAAAAAATTAACGTATCGAATTCCCCTTAGCTCACTCTTACCCTTTAAATGTCCCTTATTCTCAATAATTGTCGCAAAGAACTCGTAACATAAATTCGTTGCTTTTCTTTATGGCCAGTAGTTGTCGATAATTAAGTAACAAGAGGGAGCGTTGTTTTCGTCTCTCTAGAATAATAAAAACAGGAGGGTCCGCATTGGCAATCTTTATTTGCAGGCCATTAAGGTGTGTCTGTTTTGTATTTTTACTGCAGGTGGGAGGTTCTTCCTGACGGCCACGGGGGATTTGTACGTGGCCAATGTCGTTCCTGGAGACAGTAACCGAAGCTACCACTGCAAGACCGTCCACCGCTTGACGGGAGAGACTCGACAAAGCAGTCCCGGTAGAGTCATCGTCACAGGTAATTCCACACCTTCATTCTGTGATTGAATACCTTCCTTTCTTCCTCAACCACTTCCTACCCCCTTTCCATGGTTTTTTTGTTCATTTGTACTTTTCTTCCTTTTTTTATCCTCAGTTGCTAGTAAAGTGGCGACACCTTTTCTGGTTGTGAACTTTTTTTGCAACAATCCCGAACATGCTAATAAATAATTAAAAATTTAAAAATTTAACTTTACGTTACTGTTTTCTACGTTAATTGTCTACTGAATCGCCATATAATTAGTGAACTGGGAGTCATTAAGAATGATATTTAATTGAGTTTCATGCTTTTCTATTCACCTTAGATTTAATTTATCTACAATACTCATTTCCAAAAAAGTTGGGACAGTGCAACATATAAGAAGAACTCCAACACATTTGTTTGGATTATTGTATTGCCGTTTATTTCAACGCATTACAATACATAAACGATAAATTAGGCATGGGATCACATATCTTATATGCTTAAAGAAAGATACAGGTGGTTTTCCTGTTTGGCACATGCAACACACTCCCAAAAATGTTGGGACAGCACGGCGTTTACCACGGTGTGGCGTCACCTCTCCTCTTGATGACACACTGTAATCTTCTGGGCATCGATGACACCAATCTTTCTAACATCGTAACCGGAATTCTGTCCCATTCCTGTTGGATATAGGTTTTCAGCTGTTCAACTGTCCGGGGTCGTCGCTGTCGTAGTTTTCGTTTAATAATACGCCAAACGTTTTCTATAGGCAACAGATCCGGGCTGCAAGGGGGCCAATCCAACATACGAATGCGCTGCCGAAGTAGCCATGCAGAAGTTATGCGCGCTGCATGCGGTCTGGCGTTGTCTTGTTGAAATATACACTGACGTCGTCCAAACAGGCGCCTCTTAGATGGCACCATAGCTTGTTCCAGGATCTGTATATACGCTTCAGCTTTGACGGTGCTATTGCAGATGTTCAACTCTCCCATTCCATGGCCACTAATACAGCCCCAGACCATGACAGACGGTGGTTTCTGTATCGAACGCCTGTATCACGCGGGAATATCCTTTTCGTCTTTGGTCCGGAGTGTACGGCGTCCATTATTTCCGTAAACAATCGTAAAGGTTGATTCATCGGACCACAATATGTTCTTCCAGCGTGCTTGGGACCGATTGCGATGGGCTCGAGCCCATATCAGACGGCGACGTTGCTGTCGTTTGTTGATGTATGCCTTCCGTTGTGCACAGTATAACTTAAGTTTGCATTTGTGGATGCACCGGCGTACAGTATTCAACGATAATGGCTTCCCGAAGAAATCGCGGGCCCACGTGGCTATGTCCGTAATCGCAGCATTCCTATGCGTGACGTCGGAGGATCCGAAGAGCTCGAGTATTCAGAATAGTTTTTCTACCTTGGCCTTTCCGAACTGTGATCTCACCACTATCTCGGTAGCGCTTGATAATATTATGTACTGTAGATGATGACAGGTTAAATCTTCTGGCTATTGCACGCTGAGAAACGTTGTTTGTGAATTCTTGAATTATTCGAACAGTTGCCGAATAAGTTACCTGAACGACGGATGGCAACTGTTATTTATACGGAATGTAGTACGACGTCATCATTCTAGATTATTCCCGAACAATTCGGAAGGTTCCACTACTAACGGCGCTTTCTACAACGTATGTCCCTACTATTTTGGAACGTGTTGCAACACCCCCATTCAAAATGAACTTCCCGGCCATGATACAAAATGTTTTGGTGCACGCAGTATATTTATGTCATTTCATAAACGTATCTGCTATTTTGTATTCGCGAGAAAGTTTTGTTACATCATCCCTTTTTGTTTTTTCTATATATTTTGCACTGTCCCAACTTTTTTGGAAATGAGTATTGTAGAAATTAACTTTGATCATTATATCAGGTCGCTGCTCATCAGATGTCGGATTTCGAGGTGGACTCTGCGCTTCAGCATGGTTTCCACGTTTAGTATCAAGTACCTATAACAAATGATACATACTCAGAGATAAACCTATCAGCGACCTGCTGTCTGAAATTTGCATGTCTGCGATGATATTTAATAGCGTTTAAACCCAAGCGAAGATAGTCATGACTTAATACGAATTACGTGTGATAATGCACTACCAGTTCAGGTTGAATCACACTGCATCCAACGCCTCTCGAAACATCAATAAAGTAGTCGGTGTAGGCATCATAAACGAACGTAATGTGCAACGTTGGTTCCGAATATTCCGGGCGGGAGTGACGGACCTGGCAAATGAGCCACGCGTCAGACCGCACAACGTGGAATGACGCTGATCTGAAGCGATCTTTGGAAGAGGACCAGTCAAAAACTGTTCGAGACCTTGCAGGGGATCATGCTGTATCAGCGTTGACTATCAGTAGACACTTTACAACCATCGACAAGGTGAAAAAGCAGGACAAATGGGTCCCACATTAACTTACGGAAACCAAAAAGAGCGTCGATTGGAGGTGTGTACGGAATTGTTTTTGCGCCATGAAGAAGCGGGGATTCTTGATCGCATTGTAACCTGCGATGAGAAGAGGTTCCTATAAGCAATACGAAAAAGGTCAGCACAGTGGCTGGATGCTGATGAACCCCCGCGACAGTTCTCTAAACCCCAGTTGCACCCCAGGAAGCTCATGGTTACAGCTTCCTGCAGCAGGGGGAGACGATCACCACTGCGACGTACTGTTGTGAATTGCATCGCATGCAAACAAAACTGTGTTAGCAACAACCTGCACTTGTGCATCGCAAAAGCGTCCTTCTGCTGCATGACAACGCGCGTCCTCACGTTTCACGAACGACCGTGCAGCTGCTACAGGCTCTGGGCTTCGAGGAGCTTCCACACCCTCCGTACTCTCCGGACCTCTCCCCTACCGACTACCATCGCTTCCAGAGCCTGGACAATTTTCTCTGGAAAAAAACATTCCTAACCCAAGCAGACGTCGAAAACCCATTCCGGGAGTTTATTGAATCCCGCGACCATGGATTCTATCGGAGAGGGCTCGCGAAGCTGCCAAATCGTTGGCAACAATGTTTGGATTGCACTGGGGGTTATTTCGAATAGAACGTGTGAAGGTGTCCTTTCTAGAGGGCCATTAAAGATGACCTCTGCAATCCGACATTTGATATGCAATGACCTGATATTATCAGTTAATTTAGTATTTGTAAAGTACCTA
>JAHWFO010008874.1:9839-32870 GCA_023313115.1 Rhysida immarginata
CGGGGGGGGGGGCAGAATTATGGACCACCCTGTATATACAATACTCATTTCCAAAAAAGTTGGGACAGTGCAAAATATATAGAAAAACAAAAAGGGATGATGTAACAAAACTTTCTCGCGAATACAAAATAGCAGATACGTTTATGAAATGACATAAATATACTGTGTGCACCAAAACATTTTGTATCTTGGCCGGGACGTTCATTTTGAATGGGGGTGTTGCAACACGTTCCAAAATAGTAGAGACATACGTTGTAGAAAGCGCCGTTAGTAGTGGAACCTTCGAATTGTTCGGGAATAATCTAGAATGATGACGTCGTACTACATTCCATATAAATAACAGTTGCCATCCGTCGTTCAGGTAACTTATTCGGAACGATGGGTCGAGGCAAGCCAGTTAGCGAAGATCTTCGTGTTCGAATCATTCAAGAATTCACAAACAACGTTTCTCAGCGTGCAATAGCCAGAAGTTTTAACCTGTCATCATCTACAGTACATAATATTATCAAGCGCTACCGAGATAGTGGTGAGATCACAGTTCGGAAAGGCCAAGGTAGAAAACCTATTCTGAATGCTCGAGCTCTTCGGATCCTCCGACGTCACTGCGTCACGCATAGGAATGCTGCGATTACGGACATAGCCACGTGGGCCCGCGATTTCTTCGGGAAGCCATTATCATTGAATACTGTACGCCGGTGCATCCACAAATGCAAACTTAAGTTATACTGTGCACAACAGAAGCCATACATCAACAAACGACAGCAACGTCGCCGTCTGATATGGGCTCGAGCCCATCGCAATTGGTCCCAAGCACGCTGGAAAAACATATTGTGGTCCGATGAATCAACCTTTACGATTGTTTACGGAAATAATGGACGCCGTACACTCCGGACCAAAGACGAAAAGGATATTCCCGCGTGCTACAGGCGTTCGGTACAGAAACCACCGTCTGTCATGGTCTGGGGCTGTATTAGTGGCCATGGAATGGGAGACTTTCACGTCTGCAATGGCACCGTCAATGCTGAAGCGTATATACAGATCCTGGAACAAGCTATGGTGCCATCTAAGAGGGCGCCTGTTTGGACGACGTCAGTGTATATTTCAACAAGACAACGCCAGATCGCATGCAGCGCGCATAACTTCTGCATGACTACGTCGGCAGCGCATTCGTATGTTGGATTGGCCCCCTTGCAGCCCGGATCTGTCGCCTATAGAAAACGTTTGGCGTATTATTAAACGAAAACTACGACAGCGACGACCCCGGACAGTTGAACAGCTGAAAACCTATATCCAACAGGAATGGGACAGAATTCCCGTTACGGTGTTAGAAAGATTGGTGTCATCGATGCCCAGAAGATTACAGTGTGTCATCAAGAGGAGAGGTGACGCCATACCGTGGTAAACGCCCTGCTGTCCCAACTTTTTTGGGAGTGTGTTGCACGTGCCAACCAGGAAAACCACCTGTATCTTTCTTTAAGCATATAAGATATGTGATCCCATGCCTAATTTATCGTTTATGTATTGTAATGCGTTGAAATAAACGGCAATACAATAATCCAAACAAATGTGTTGGAGTTCTTCTTATCTGTTGCACTGTCCCAACTTTTTTGGAAATGAGTATTGTACATTCTAAACCTATTGGAATCCTTTTCCTTGAAGTAGGTTTAGAATGGTAACTACTGCTGCAGAGGTTTCGGTCCTTACTGACTAACATCGATGGATGATACGTGTAAGAAAGTCAGACCTATATTGGGAAGTATGCTATGAAGAGAGGTGAGCAATTCCATTATGAATTTCGGCATCGTTACTTCAACGCAAATGTTAATAGAATCTTTTTAAGATGCATCTTTTATGAAACCATTTTATTTTAAACTAAAATGACACTTTATTTTTAAAGCTGGTTAGGAATCTTTTGAAGAAACCAAGGCTAGCCCATGCCCTCTATATCAAGGGATTAATTACGCGACCTAGAAATAGTATGGAATCGGTGTGCTTATCCTGTAACAGGACGAGAAATGGGTGATCAGCAGTGAAGACTTTAGTTGATGGCCTGCTCAAAAGGAAGGCCGCTGACCTAACATAGGCGACCACTGCTGCAGAGGCTTCTGTGCCTTCCTCATTAACATCGATGAACGCCTTATGCAAAATAGATGTCACACATAATCCTTCCTCGTCGGTCACACCTGATAAATCGGCCGTATTTTCGTCAAACAAGGAAATTAGACCCATCTTCGGAAGTATGTCATCAAGATCGATGATAAATTCCATTTTGAATTTAGGCATCGCTACTTCCACTGTCCGCTGCTCAGTAGCTATAAGTGCGAACACAGACAGTGCATCTAGAGTCCTTTCTAATTTAGCTAATCCATCCTTTTCTTCCGGTAAGAAGACATACATGTAAACCTTCCTTTCTGCATAAGACATTCCTAAAATTTGACAGTTCATGCTATTGCTGTGTCCATATTGAAAATCACCTGTTGTGTGCATCATATCGACGGTTACTTTTGATGCTGAATCGAGATAAAAATCTTCTGGTTTAGTGTCTGAAGGATCAAAAGATATGTCCCAATTGCTTTTGAAGTAGATGACGTTAATCATGACCATTTTGGTTACTTCGCAACTCTTGTCTACTAACGCATCTTTCAAACAATCTTCTTTAGTTTTGAAAGCACCAGGTGGTATCGCTTCTTTGATAGTATTATTCGTTTTCGTCTCGATCCAGGCATTAATTTCATTGCGTGTCTCCTCATTAAATACAACCCGCTCGATGTCCGAATGATACTTTCTTTGCAAAATTATCTGGAAATCTTCTATGATTGGTGTTTCTAGGTGAACAAACAATCGTGTCACCAAATGTAATTTTAGGTCTGGTCCCTTAATGCTTTCCAAAAATGCGAGTATTTTATGGAGAAGGTCGTGAATCTTGGACTGTTCTGGGAAATCTTCCAAATAGAGAATCTTCTTCAGTTCAGCATTTGTGACAGTTTTCGTCCCCGCATACAACACAGATAGGGCCACCATTAAACACACAGGTGAAACGAGGATGTTTGAATTATTTTCTTTTCTAATTTTCTGTAAATGAAAATATATTATTAGATAGCGAGAAAACTGTTGGTAATTACATACAGAAATTACACGATCGCGCAAAAACATACCAGGAGATATCAGAAAGTAACGTCATTTAGTTTTTCAAAGAAAATTACAGAACATAGAGGTTGATAACTAAGTGCAGCTAAAACTACACGTCTTTATCTATTTTATCACTTAGGGACCTTGCCGATTTAGGCATTTATCCCAATGCTGCATCAGTTTCAGAATACCCCGTTCATAGAATACAGCTATGAATACAGGAAATGGCGCACGGTAGATTTGTGTTCCTTGTCAGTCTCCGATCTCTGATCACCCAGAAATCTCTTCATGGGACCGAAGAGATGGTAGTCCGAGGACGCTAAGTCCGGAGTGTAGGCTGAGTTATCCAGAATCTCCCATCGAAACGGAAAACTTTTGGGAGATTCTGGATGACAACACACGCCCGCATATGGCCAACGTCCTCAGAGTAAAAGTGGTCCCTTTCGGTTCTGGACCACCCAGCCAACAGTGCGGACTTAGTTCCCTCGGACTACGGTCTCTTTAGTCCTATGAAGAGATTTCTGGATAGTCAGAGGTTTGAGCTGAGGAGGAACTCAAATCTGCCGTGCGCCATTGACTGTATTCACAGCCGACGGGAGTTTTACACTTGTATGAACGGCGAATTGAGAAACTGGTGCAGCGTTGGAAAAATGCCTAAATCGTCAAGGCGGGAAAGTAGATAAAGACGTGCAGTTTCAGCTGCATTTGGTTGTTTACCTGTATGTTTTATAAAAAAATAAATGGTCTTACTTTCTGATATCTCCTCGTATCATCTGATTTCATATCGAGAAGCACCAGTTCATGCCATGGATCATCAATATTCGCTGAAAAAAATAGCTCAAATTTAACTGCTATTTCTCTCCATAATCCGTGTAATTCGGTTTGCTGTTGGTGAGTTAGTTTTTCCGAATACAGGCTACTGAAAATGTTTTGTCCAGCAAAGTCAACATACAGTTATTTTCTACGAGGGTTGGGGCAAAAGTCATGGTAACTATTTTTTTTCTTGAAGATATCAGTCCGGTTGGAAAATGTGACATATACAGACAGGAGGACAAGGTGTTAACTACATGTTGTGTGGACAATGAATAGCACTGAAATATCGCATCACACTAATTTATTACAGTAGTATACAGGGCAATATGGCCTTCACGGTTGCTCATCACTGGTTGACACACGTCCTTGCTGAAACTTACCTACCCATCGTGCTACTGTACGGTATGGTAGGGCATTATTCCCAAGGGCTTCCACTAATTCACTGTGACATTCCATCGCATTTCTCCCTCGGAGAATGGCTATTTTGATGTAAGCGCGCTGCTCAACACAGGTTACTTCCATCTCGCACGACACTCACCAACTGACTGATTTCACAGCCCTCGCTGCGCTACTACCAGCTATCACAGAGCCATCTGTTGTTCTGCATACACACTATGCCTGCAGAACTTCCACACGACACATATACACTATATGATCAAAAATATCCGGACACCCCTCACAGATCATCGATTGGCCCAATGTCACATGATAATGACTTGCACATCATTTAAATAGCTTCCCACACCTTCAGACACAACTCTGCTTGGACATTGGCAAGAATGGGTCGTTCGGCAGAGCTCAATGAGTTCCAACGTGGAACCATCGTTGGATGTCACTTATGCGGCAAGTCCGTGCGTGACATTTCCAGCCTTTTTCAGATACCCAAGTCAACAGTAGGCGATGTCATTATGAAATGGAAGACCCGGGGATCAACAACAGTTCAACAACGAACCGGTAGACCCAAGAAACTAACGGACAGAGACCGTCGAGTGCTTCGTCCTGTCACCCGCAGCATCCGGAAGTCCTCGGCGGAAAAAAATGCCACAGAGTTTCGAAACGCCTCTGCAAATGATGCCAGTACCATGACAATTCGTTGGGAACTGCACACGATGGGATTCCATGGCCGTGCTGCTGCCCACAAGCCCCACATCAGCAGGGCCAACGCCAAGCGACGTCTGGAGTGGTGCAAAGCCCACAGAAACTGGACAATGGACCAATGGAAACGTGTAATGTGGACAGACGAATCTCGCTACACACTCTAGCAATCCGATGGACGAGTTTGGGTTTGGCGCATACCTGGAGAACGCTTCTTACCTGAGTGCACAGAGCCCACAGTCAAGTTCGGAGGAGGAGGAGTCATGGTGTGGGGCTCATTTTCATGGTACGGACTAGGAATCATGAACTCCGACCGTTATCTGAATGTTTTGGACTACTGTGCACTTCCAACGTTGTGGCAATTTTTCGGAAACGGGTCATTTATCTACCAACACGACGACAAAGCGAGGCGTGTACAGCCACAAAGCGAGGCGTGTACAGCAGTGTTCTGCGGACTCAGGGGTCGAAGAAATGGGTTGGCCGGCACAAAGTCCCGACCTCAATCCTATAGAGAGTCTGTGGGATGAATTGGAAAGACGCTTGCGGGCCAGATCACATCGGCCAACTTTTGTACCTGAACTGATTCTCGCTCTTCGGGAGGAATGGAGGAACATTCCGGAAAGTACCTACCAACATTTGGTGGAAAGTCTTCCCCGAAGGGTGGTAGCTGTGATTCGGGCAAAGGGATGTGCAACGCCCTATTGATTTCCATGAAATCGTGGCTAGAGCGCAAACGTGCATGTGTCCGGATATTTGTGATCATATAGTGTACGTTTGTGATCCGTTCACATATCTACAAGAAAAAAAATAGTTGCCATGACTTATGCCCCAATCCTCGTACATCGAACTGATTACGGAGCATGATCAGTAATTTAAACAATGTATTTCTGCTTCTACCCTTTAAGTATCCATAGATATTGTTGCTTATTCTCGCTCTAAAAACACAACGAGTAATTTTTCCAAGACATCCAAGAGAATGAAGCTTTAGAGCAACGATTTGATGGCGGTTATTAGAAGTCAGTGGCTTACGAACTATAGGAAGCCAAGGCACATTGAGATTGTCAACTTTCATGTACAGGGGTAGCTTCTCTATATAATAATCAAATTATTTTTAAAATTTGCATATAAATTTGAAATAAATTACTTTAAGTAAATCTAATGCAAACTGAAGGCCATACTTCGAGAGTCGCTTTATTTCTACGTCCATGGATTATTTTCTTTTCTGAAATTTCGATTACAATTTTATTTTTTAGCTCCTTTGATATACAATTCAATTAATCTTTATTCGAATTTAGCCAATGCCAAAATAGATAAGTCTACACAGAGTGATTCAAAACTCAACGTGCAAACTTTTAGGGGAGGTAGAAAACTAAAAAATAATAATAAAAAAACAGAATCACATAGGAATGTATGATCGGAAACGCCAACCGGATCAGCTAAAGGGCACTGTTCGCCAATGCTGTAGTTGGAATTCAACTCTAAAGTGCTAATAGCGTACGCAGAGCATGCAGCAATTTACGAATGCTGACATGGCGGACGTGTAACTTGTGTAATGATACAGGGCGGCCAGAGAAAGATACACACACCTGCTTTAGAAAAGGAGAAATCGCCTCGAGTGGAAGAAGCTCTTGGTACGAACACACGAACCATTGCCCCATTGTATCTCAATCCAGTGTGTGGTGCGCATCACACAGGAAGCATTTACATTCATATCATTTGCAATGGGCCCAGTCATTGCAGCCTGAGGATTTATCCTCACCGTGTGGAATTGGTGCGCTCGTTTTTGGAAAAATGCAACGAGAACTCGTGAAGGGCTCTTTAATCAACACGATGGTCGTGTGTCGTGCCACAACCCACGAAGTATGCAACCACGGGCGTGAATATATGGGTGGGTGTTATTGGTGATTACTTAATCGGGCTATGCTTCTTACCACCCCGATTGGGTGGCCGGAAATGTCGCATTTTTCTGGAGAAGGTACTGCCTGAATTACTCGAAATTGTTTCTGTGTGCGTAACGGCGTGCCATGTGGTTCCAGCACGATGGGACTCAGCCCATTCTTCTCGTGTCGTACGTGATTACTTGCGCCTCGATGAATTGGGCGTGGTGAACACTTCCCATGGCCAGCACGATCACCCGATTTATCTAGCCTGGATCATGCAAATTTCTTCTTGTGGGGGACCCATTGCTCTGCAACCGACCTGTCGCAAGAATCTCCGTCGCAGCTGCAAACGTTCGCGAAATGTCGGGAATTTTTGAAAGGGTTCCACAATCCCTGTTGGCAGTAAAACTGAACCTGTATACGCACTGTCCTATAGTGAAATATTGCTAAATAAAGAGTTTTTCCACCCATTATTGGCTTGTTTTCGGTCTTACATTCCTATGTGATTCTGTTTTGTTTTTGAGTTTTCTACTTCCTCTGAAAGTTTGTATATTGAGTTTTGAATCATCCTGTATAATGTTCTTTAATGTTTATCATATTACATGTAAGAAAAGTAAGGTTTAGGTCGAAATTAACCAAGAGTCGATATACACTGCTTTGCAATGAAATTGCCCCACCCACAAGGAGTTATCCGAATGAGCCAAAAGTAAGTATACAGCAAGAGATACATCTGAACACACCTTTATTACGTTATGGAGCCAAGACGCGCACTCGTTTGTACAGGGTGTCCCAACGGAAAGCGGCATCAGTAGGTTGTGGCACCACCTCTAGCGGCGATCCATTGTTCCAGCTGCAGGTGTAGGTGATCATGCAGGTGGCGAATATTATCTTGTGGTATGTCTGCCCAGGCCTGGTGAACCTGCTCTGTCAGCTCATGGAGATTTCCGGGTGATCGTAAACGACGTCCCACCATGTCCCACACGTGCTCAATTGGCGATAGGTCTGTGGACCTTGTGGGCCATGGCAGGCAGTTGATATCATGCAGACATGCCATGCTCATGTTTGCTTGTGCGATCTGGCGTTATCCTGCTGAAAGACTGCGCCGGGTATGGTGTGCAGAAAGGGCAGTAATACGGGCTGGAGAATCTCTATGACATACCGTGCTGCTGGCAGGGTGCCTTGGATGGTGACTAAAGACGTTCTGGTATCGTAGCCGATAGCACCCCAGACCATGATTCCGGGTGTTGGTTTACGATGGCGATACCGGGTGCATTGTTCATTGGCACGTTCCAATGGTTTGTGGTCAGTGTCCAAACAAAAGCGGGATTCGTCGCTGAAGACCACCACCAACATTCGCCAGCCTACTCGTTCACGACACCATTGCAGTCGTATCGCGCGGTGCTCAGGTGTCAAAAGAAGACAACAATGGACGCCTGGCAGAGATTGTCGCGGCGTGTAACCGGCGTGCTATTGTCGCTATTGACTGGAGCAGTACCGTGAATAGTGATGTTGTCGCGCAATTACCGCAGGGTGATGGTTCTGTCCGCTAGCGCTGTTCGCCGTATCCGCCTATCGGTACGAGCTGACGTGCTTCTCCGGGCCTCAGAGCGACACATGGACAGCAATCCGTCTGGTTGACCATCTAGCCTCAGAGAGGCCAATAATCCGACCTCGTTCAAAGACCGTTAATTGCGTGAACGGTTGTCGTTGGCGTCGTCGCGATTGAGACCGTTTTGCGGATTACAGTACTGTACGTTCACAAGGTAGTTGCTTCTTCCCTACTGCATAGAACGTCTCGCACAGGTGTCAACTGATGAGCCTATACAGGCATCCGGACACCCTGTATCAACCCAAATGGTCATGTCCCGTGAGGATGCATCTAATCCTTTACTAGTCGGAAGTAGACGAACCCCCCCCCCCCCCAATAAATATGGATAAGGTCGGATAACTTCTTGTTGGTGGGGCAATTTCATTGCAAAGCAGTGTATGTTCTCAATACTTGAAAATCAAGCCATACTAGGTTTAATCTTTTTCGTTTTTCTTTGAACGTCTACAAAACAACCGAGGTATATCAGCTACTAGTCCATAATCAATTTTTGGAAGTTTTCTAGGAGGGGGAAGATAAATAGACCTCTATTGGGTGACAGTAGAGATCGATATTTTCAAAACATTCATTAGAGTTTTTATTTAACATGTCTGGGTTAATCAAATGTTTACAACTCTATTCAGTTATCTCAAGGCCTCTGCTTGACAGTGAATATCAAAATTATCATGCATATCTTTAGAAATAAATAAAAATCAACTTACTAAATAATGCGTTGCCTAAATTCTATTTCTTTCGTGCTAAAATGCGCTTACTGATGAAAATAATTTGCTCTGAGCTCCTCATCAAATGCTTTCACATAAGCCATTGTTTGTCTTTTGGTCATCTGAGTATTGTTACGCTGTGTTTCAATTTCGAAATCTCTGAGGAATATTCCATCACCTTCTAAACTACAGCCATGACTTCCTTTATTATTACAGACCTGTTTTACTGAATAATTTCCATTGTTGCTTTTGGCATTTCTCAATTTGGCCATGGCGCTGTTTAACTTCCCTTTTGTTACCAACAGATATAAACCACGATCTATAGATATTCATAGTCATCGAGCTTCGGCCATTTTCCATTGTTTCGAGAAGCTAAGGAAAACAGATCGCACCAGATGCCGCATAGATCGCACTATTCCGACCGCAACCAGCGATAGAGATTTTCATTGAAACTGAATACGAAAGTAAAGTTTCTGTCTGCCGATAGAGTGGCGCTGCAGGCGCAGTTGGACAGATTGTACATGCAGCGCCACTTTTCAATACAGTTCCCGCCCTACCGGGAGCTGGAAACTTGATTAGTGAATAAAAAGAAACATAAATTTGATTAATGAAATGAATGCTTATTCAGTTTGTTTTTAACTTCACCATGGTCTTTTAATCCTCTGGCACGGTCTACACGGTCGTTCATCTCCCGTCATTTTCCAATGTTAAGGGAAGCTAGGGAATTCAGATCACGCTAGGAGCCGCATAGTCGCAATGGATTTTCTGCGCTCTATGCGGCACCTAGCGTGATCTGAATTTTCTTAACTTGTAAAGTTATTTTATTTATTTAGCTGATGTCCAAAATTAATAGTGAGCTATGTAATGCATTCAGTAGTTGGATTGTCAATTATTTCTTTAAGATTATGTAGAATACATTAATTTCGGCTGGATTGAAACTGAAAATGAAACTAAAATTTCTAGCTTAAGATATGACGGCGCTGCATGCGTTTTTAGTCCGATTGTACATGCAGCGCCATTTTTCAATTTAGTTACTCCCCTATCGGGAGCTTGAAACTTTAGCTTCATTTTTCAGTGGAGTTGGATGACTAATCTACTATCTAAAGACTATGTCCTCTGGTCTGTGCACTCGCGCAAATTCCGTTGTTGGAGTTAACAATTGGACTGCTGTATTAACTGAAGATTCGATTTTTGCCCCCTCTATTGCTTGAATTTGGCTACAACCCAAACTTAACAATGTATTTTAACGATCGTACATCCTAACAAAACTGTCAGCTAATGTTAAGTATTTGTTGCTGAACACGTAATGCATTGTTAAGCTTAAAATTTCCTCACATTTTCTTTACTGGAGCCTCACCACATGATTAGAATAAGTATGGAACATATTTGAATATTGGCCTAAGTGGCGTTTTAAATATTGGAACACTGAAAATTGATATTGACACTGGCTAAGATGCAGATGTTATGAAATATTCCCCTAACACAAAGGAAAATGAGAATTAATATTGATAATGGTGAATTTTAAGAATCAGCAATTCTACAATCTATGAGAGCGAGACGACTTCTAAGAGGAGTAACACAATTTTGCGAACAAAACGAGGATTCCTTGTGAGTAAACACGATTTGGGAAGGCAACCGAGATTCTTCAGGTGACGTATCAACTACAGAGTGTAGGAATTTGTTGAACTCTCCTTAGACATTTTGAGAGAATCTACGAACTCATAGGGAGATTGATCCGAATTCCTCTCTCAAATCACAGCGTTTGATCTTCAAGTGGAATTTGTGTGTTCTTTATGAGAAAATTAAGTGCAGTGTTATAGTGCATTTGGATAACATAAAAGAGTTTGTGTTGCGATTTTACTCTTGTGGAGGTTAACCTTCGGTATCTGCACAATCGCCAGATATATCAGTTCGTTAAAAAATAAATTCACTTACCTTGGTCGTATGATCGTTTGCGATTTGACTCGCGGTTGCGATTGTGCAGATACCGAAAATTTACCCTTGTGGATATGTCTCCAGACTGGCAACTGTTTTGTAAGTGATGAAATTTATTTGAACTTGTTGTATATTGAAAGTAGAATTATTTCTTGAATTATAAGTTAAGTGATAGATAATATTAAGGTTTTGGTGAGATCCTTTCAGAGTGGTCACTTGAGCACAATTCATATTAAAGTTATTAGAGTTTGCATGTGATTAGAATAACATTTAATTAAGCAGCTGCATTTTATTTGTATCTTGAATTTTAATATAGTCATTTTAAATAGTTAATTAATCTTTAGAAGTTAAGATCATTTACATTTATTACTTTTCTCCAATTGGTATTTATCTTGAAATAAAGATTGATTTGTTTATGGTTCTAACACTTTGCCTGTTTATTTCTCTTGAAATAATCACCCTTCAGCATCTCTTTTACAATAAATTAAATTTTATTTCTTCGAACCCGACACAATGGCATAAGATATGGTAGGTGTCACAATGGTAAAATGTGGTAAGATATGGTAGGTGTCACAATGGCACCCAAAACAGAAATAATATATCAACGCACTAATCGCGTCACAATACACAAGTAACAACTACGCCTTAAAAATCCGCGGTTTTGGCAGTCACCGTCAATTTTTTTTTCTTAGAAATAACTAAAAATGGATTCATCATGGCACAACGGTTCGTGTCATATGCTGAGAGATTTTGTAATCCAACAACTGCAATAGCATGGATGCTTTCGGGGCATCATTTTCATGCAAGATGGTGCACCTCCTCACATTGATCGTCGTGTAAAGCAATTGCTACAACAGCATTTCATAGATGCACGGTCATTTTCCAATGGTATGGCCTCATCTTTCGCCATTTTCATTTCTTTCCTGAAGGACAAGATCTACAGTCGAAGGCCAGCATCTGTGCAGATCTGAAGGTCAGTTTGATATTCCGGTTAGCTGTGGAAAATATGGTTCTGCGATTAGAAAACATTGTTGAACATGAAGTCAAGTCCAAATGCCGCATCCTTTGGATTATCTGCAGTTACAATTTTATCTCATTTGGACCATCAGAATACATTCTACAACCCTCTGAAGTGGGAAACTTAATTCTTGCTAACCCTGTATACTCTGGTTGATTCATAGTTACTTCACAGGCTTTCAGAGGCTATCCAGGAGATCTTTTTTCATGATCGACGATGCTCGATTTGAAAGCCCCGTCTTTGCACTACAGCTCGGAACCGGAGTTTCCACTGCAGCAGGCTTGATTGCAGAGTACTGTCGGATACTCCTGACCATACTTCCTTTACTGCTTTCCATCAGCCATCCTTGGTTCGAGGTCGCCTGCCACAAAGTTCCCGTTTCGAAACACCAAAACCGTAGAAATCCATTGGCGACAATCGGGTGACTTGATGGGTATGTCCTTAAATGCTATAGCGCGAATTCCGGTTTCGTGCTCCATCCTGATCATGCAGGCAACCGCTGACTTAGCCGCATGGCTGGAAACTTGTCTTAGTGAATCCACACAAGTCTAGCCTCTGTACCATAGGCAGTTGGGATTTCCTGGAGGTAAATGGGTTCTAAGATATTAGCTTGATAGTGTGGCGCATTAATTTTTACGTTCTTTTCAACTCTTCGAATCCGTAACTTGCTGTTGTGAGAGTATCCGGCGACTATCATAAAACCTCGTGGAAAGCTTTCACGACATTGACGGACTCAAACATAACATCGTTTTCCATCCTTAGGACAATAAAATGTTCCACGACGTTGGTTTGTATCTCACAGGTAGACCTATGCTTCATCTAAAGTAACAACAAACCGCCATTTATTACCTAGTAAATAACGTTCGTGGGGGTGGCCGTGGCCTGGTTGTCTCGTCGGTTGGCTTGCCAATCGATGGAGTTCAGCAACTTCAGGCGCGGTCAGCTGCTGGTTGGGTGACGGCCTGGGCTTGAGGGCCACCGCTGGCGGGACAGCTATTTGGGGCGCGGCTGTTGGGGGACTATGGTCTGACCCATTTGCCGATTGACCATAGCTGGTGTTCCAGCAGTTGGTGACAGCCTCCGGTTCGTTTATCCCCAGCAGCTCTTCCATCATGAAAACCCCCCCGTGCTTCGGAGGGCACGTTAAGCCGTCGGTCCCGACTGCTACTGTCATCTCGTAGCAGTCGTTATTAATGGGATGGCGCAAAACTCCCTCGTAGGAGTAGGTGCCGCAGATTATCGCTTGCGATAATCTACTCTCTGTACCAGATAAGATAAATAACGTTCGTAGAGCTTCCAGCAGTTTGTCTTTCTCTCGGCCACATGACACGGACGCAACCTGTGAACTTTTGGCTTCAGACGCTTTACAAGCTGCAAATCATAGCACTGACGAAACCATTGTTTGTGTGATTGAAAGGCTTTTCAAATGAGCTCTCAGATTTTTATTCAGAAGGATAGCACTTGCAGTCACTACACAACCGAGTTCCTTGCATTTTCTCTTCGATGATACTTGACGAGGAACCTGCCGGGAAAGTCCAAAGGCTGCGGTTTAAACTGCATTTACATAGGTGTTCACGTGAATGGCCGTCCACAATCTTCGCATCAATCTTCATGTCAATTATCATGCTTGACGTCAATCTTCACGGCAATCTTCAATCTTCAGGAAATTTGTCGATCTTCAAGGGAGTTGACAATCTTCAGGTAATTAGTCAATCCTATTGACAATATATTATTTAAGACAAATAAAACTCCTATTGACAATATATTATTTTTCATCAATAATATCAACATCTGAGCTTTGGCGTGAAAAAATCCTCTTAAGACCTTTCATTTATTAATCTTTAACGATTATACGCCAGTAGGAAAGATAGTCGCAGCCCGCGAACTGGGTAGTGCTCCATCCAGCCCTAAGGACATGTAAAAAGTCACCAAATGATAAACTAAATGTTGAAGGACGAAACACAGAAGAAACGAAGATTTATGAAGAAATGTTACACGAACAGAGGAGCACACAGTTACAGATGAAGAAGGTCTATGACGAAATATCGATGATTTGTAACACGTTATTACAATGTGTGATATATGATTATTTTGATTATTGTGATCAGGATTGTTGAGTGTAAGGGAAGTAATATTATATTTTTAGTAGTAATTTCCATTTATTATTAATTTCTATAGATGGTTTGGCTAAATCTTTTTCATTTGAAATAACATTGATGGTTTCTTTTATTAGTCTTTTTTATAATTTATTTCTTTACCAATGATTTTGATTTTGTTCCAATCTGGATTATGATTTTGGTTAATGCAGTGATTGGTCACTAAATGATTGTTTTTATGTTTGTTTCTAAGTGCTCTTGCATGTGCTTTTATTCTTGTTATTAATTGTCATTTTGTTTGAACTGTGTAAATGTGTTGACAATTGGCGCATGGAATTTGATGTATTATGTTAGTGATGTTCCATTTTTCTTTATTATTTTGGCATATATCTTTGAAATTAGAAATTGTGTTATTATTTTGATTTTTTGTTTTTTTTTATATTGGTGGTTGTTATTAATGTCTTAGTTATGTTATTTGTTATTTTTGGTATGATTTTAATGTTTGGTATCTGTTCTAGTATTTTTTTCTGTTTGTGAAATGTTTTATTATTGTATTGTATTGTTCGTATAGAGTTATTTTTTGCTGTGTTGGTGAATGCTTCTATATAAATTTTATCAATTAGTTCTATAGGATATTTATTTTTTGTTAGGTTTATTTTTAGATTTTTTAATTTTAGTGGGATATATTTTGGAGATGTGAGATTTTTTATTCTTTGTATGCATTCATGATTTTCACCAAAAGTCACCCAAATGGGTGGATTTACAGTTTCGGGCACACTTTTTGGGAAACATTCATGTATTGTTTAATTGTGTTAATTTTTTGGTGTGTGGGTTGTTGTGATAAATAATTGCCTTATGTAGGTTTTTCATGTATTTCAAAATTTAGTGTATTTATATCTATTATAATATTTAAATCTAGAAATGTGATTTGGTTGTTGGACATCGAATTATGGGTCAATTCTTCTAATAATTGTGTTAATATTTCTATTGGCCTATTTGTGATAATTAAGATATCATCAACGTATCTCATCCAAATTTTTATGTATTGTTTATGTGAAGTGTTAAGTAATATGTGTTCTATGTGATTTAAATATATGTTGGCAAGTATGAGATACTTTGATGATATCTCAATTATGAGATACGTGTTACAAATCATCAATCTTTCGTCATAGACCTTCTTCATCTGTAACTGTGTGCTCCTCTGTGTGTAACATTTCTCCATAGATCTTCGTTTCTCCTGTGTTTCTTCTGTATTTCATCTGAGATTCTCCACAAGACCTTGTTTCATTCGTGTTTCGTCCTTCAACATTTACTTTATCATTTGGTGACTTTTTTCATTGTTTTATATTACTTATTTTAATTTATATATTTAATTAAAGGAGTTTTATTTGTCTTAAATAATATATTTTATCACAACTCCTACGTTAATAAAATAATTATCATTACCTATTGACAATCTTCATGTCAGGCGTCAATCTTCACGTCAATCTTTACGTCAATCGTCTGTCTTCACGTTAATAGTCATACCCCGAGGACGCGGGTTCGACCCCGGCCGAGGACGATGAGGAGTTTTTCAGGGGGAAAATTTTGAGATCACGCACTTCCTTCGGAAGGGAAGTAAAGCCGTTTGTCCCGTGTAGTCGTTTACCGGCTGCACGTTAAAGAACCCTTGCGAGGCAAAATTTGCGGCCCCTATAACGCCGTCCTCAAATGACCATGGCAGTTAAAAAGGACGTTAATACCAACAAACCAAACCAATAGTCAAACACATGCGGCCAACGTGACTGTGAATATAAGAATGAACGGAAATGGGACATTGTTCCCAATCCTCTTTTTATCCATGAAGTTTCAGCCTGCGACTATGATCTCTGCGTATTAAAGATCTTAGAAGGCAAGTAATTCGTGTGTAACGATGAAGCGAAAAATGTCTCATATTGTGTCTGTCAATCTATTGATATTTTGGAAAATGGAATACAGGCTACCACAACGCTGCAGCAACGTATTCTGAAACAGGAAGAGTATACCCAAAAGTGATTTATACTTACTGTGGTTACTTTTACGATTCATTCATTTTTTCTACCGTTAATAGTTTTGAAGTTATTAAGGTTTTCGTATTCAACACTTTTCGTGACATTCACGATTTAAGCGTGGCATCCCAGTATGGAAACGTAAGATGTATTCTACGTCAAAAAGAATTTTTTTTTTCAATAAGAGGAAGCTCTTGATGCTGTTTATTGTTTGGAGCTGCTTTGAAATGAATGCTTCTGCCATTTCTTCACACAGCAATCGTTAAGATATCCACAACTTCGGATTGGCGCGTCTCACTTGATGACCACCAGTTGGCGCCAGTGGTTGCCGCCAATAAACAGCTGCGATTTCGGCGAACGATCGCAGCTTTTGTTATTAAAATGCCTTTCACATCAAGTACAGGCAGACTTTGCGCTGTGTTTAACTGCCAAAAAAATTGTATAAATGAAAACAAAGTACCTGTGATGTTCATGAAGGTTGGAAACATGAGTTTTGTCCATGTTTACAACCTTTTAAATTGCATTATATTCCGAGATTACAAACAGTGTCATGTCGACCATTTCAGGAACCGTATTGCTTGCCATCTTGGAATTGATTTGTCTTCTGTATGCTGACACATGTCTTTTATTTGCCTTTCCTCATGAAAGTGAATGTTATTATGGTAATTTTTGGTAATTTCTTGATCTGCATGTTGAACATCCAAATGTCTTTATGAAGTGCTTAGGGAGGTAACTAATAAATGCAACATGTGATTGTTGGTGATCCATTCATCGGATTTTGGAATTTTAGCTTCGTTTTGTTCGGAATTCCAAGCTGAACAAGTCTTCAGTTAGAATTTTTCGTGTATCTGTTACGGTTTTTAAGATAAGATTTGAAGGTGTCCTAATTTGCATATTTGGCATGATTAAAAGTGCACGATGGGCATGATTAAAAGTGAAACTTACTATTCATTGAATTCATCAAAATTGACATATCTGATTTGGTTACAAACATAAAAGGGGGGGGGGACTCACTTTTACATGCACCCTGTTATTATTATTATAAATTGTTTATTTTGTTACCTTCCTCAAATGAAATATAATATGTAAAAAATATATTACTTTCATATATAATTTGTTCAAAAGCATGTTTAAAAAAATTAAATTAAATGAAACTGGGAAAGTAGCAGGATTCGAACCCGAAACTTTTAGCATTGTAATCTATCAGACATGACCGCATTGACTACGTGAATATCGACTGTCCGAATTTGTAAATATACATCAATAGCCTACATAACTAACTTTAAATAATTATATCTCCTAAATTAATGCCCATTAGTATGAGTTACTATGCCATATAATAGTGGGAGGGGTGCATAACAACAGATTTAAATTTCAGTTAAATCCAAGTTAACAGACCTGCCCCCCCCCCCTTGCAAGATCACAAACATTTTTTATGAGGTGATGAATAAAAATTTCCTCCATTTTTCCACTGCTGAAATAATTGTAGGCTTCCAAACTTTTAAACTTTAGCATTTCATTTTCATCATGAGATTTCCTGTGTATTAAATAATCATATATATAGTTGGATAATCCAATGGAGGTCATTTTTTCATATCATTACCCCATGTTGTAATAGAAAAAGGATGAGGAAATTTGCACAATCTAAAAGTATTTTTAAAATATATTTATTAAACTAAACAATAGAAATTTAATAAAATGTCAATTTAAATACATAAAATTACAATTGAAATGTTTGAAAAAAACAAAAAAAAAAAAATATTTATTCTCAAACCAAGGGGCAACACCACCTAGTCGTTTTATTACAGTCGTTTTTACACATCACATTTGTCGGAAAAATGATGCAACCATTAACAGTCATGTGTTTTTTTTATTAAATTTATTTATTAGAAAATGCACTGCACTTATCACTATTCTTCAGAAAGTAGTGCACATTTGTTCTTTTGAAAATCATTTCAAGTGTCATCTGTGATAAATATTTACCGATTGTAATCTGTTTTCTGGCCATGCTTTTCAATCGGCAAATACGAGGATTTCGCAGCTGCTTAATGGCGAAATCCAGTGGCGCCATCACCCGGGCCGGCCAGGTGGCCGAGAGGGCTAGGGCGTAGGCTTTCTAGTTCTCGAGTCCGCCTGGCCACGGGTTCGAATCCCACCGTGGGCTGTATTTGTGTTTGTCCCGGGCTGCGTACTGTTATAACTTGTGTAAAAGGCGCAAAATGACCTTTGTAGTCGACGCCAAAATTTCTAGAACCCCCCCCCCCCCCCATCACCCGGATAAATGCATAAAGCTATGCCCGAAATTGTGGATAGGGATGGCGCAAAACTCCCTCGAAGGAGGGTTGCCACAGATTACCAGATTGAGCAACCCTCAACTTCGCGATAATCTACCTCTGTACCAGATAACGATAAATTGAGCAACAATCCAATCTCCATTGTTTCCAACAAACGAAAAAGCACTGATTGTTGAAATGCAAGCTAGAAACAATGAAGGTTGGATTGTTGCTCGATCTATTTTGGTCATGTGACTTTTAAGTGCCCAGGCCTGTCTTTTTAGTCGGCTACGGACTAAGTCGAGGCCAACGAGATAACAGGGCCTGGAAGCGAAAAAGTTACCTGATCAACTGGGTGCTAGCACAACACCTTCTAAAGAGAAGGCCTGCGGACAAAAGGTGTACACGTTGTTACATCATCATCAGCCTGTAAGTTGTTTTGTAACTGTAATCCGGTTGCATTATTATTAAATTTTTGTAATTGGACCATTCTTTTTGAAGCACCCTGTGTTTATTTTTTATTTATCATTTTATTAATATTAAAAAGGAGTTTTATTAATTTACTTAATTGAATGAGTTACCAAAGTATATTCACAGGATTTACATAAAGTAAAAGAAAATTAAACAAATTTATAAAATCTAGATTTAATTTTGTAAAGGTTAAAATATTCAATTTTATATTTATTTAATTTAGTATCCTGTAAATGGAAGTTAAAACCAAAAGCAACATCACTGAGATCAAACTCGTCAAAGTGGGGCAGAGTGATGCAATAAAAAACATAAATTTGACAAAATATAAACAAAAATAGGAAACTCACACAAAAACAATTTTAAAATGAAAAATGGTAAAAGATTGCAGGGATCACACGCAGAAATAATCCAATTTTTTACTTGTCACAAAATGATCTTTATTCCAGTTTATTTTGGGATCTTTTAATTTCAACAGGAATTTTATTATAAATTCTAGGAGCCAAAAATTGATATTCATGTACGGAAGGAAATACAACATTAACGAGTTGAGTTCTGTTGATTTGAGGAAGAGAGTGATTAAAGCATTTTCCTTATCTTTTCTTCAAATGAATTCGAAGGGAATGCTATGAAATCATAAAATAGAAAATTACTTATAAAAATTGCTATAAATCATCTATGAAGACGGAAACAATGTCAATTTCAAGGTTATTTTCGATACTAAGAAGACATTCCACTGAGGAATGAAGAGTTTTTTTCCCCACATTGAAGGAAAATAAAATAATTTGGTTTGTTTATTTATGAGGGCTGACCAACTGAAGTAAAAAAAATGGAGGCCTTAAAATACATGATAGAGAGTATAAGAAACTGAACAGATTCGCCATTTATTACTGGCTTTTTCATAGTAATAAGAGAAACCATAACGGCTTTAATAAAAACTTTTAACATAACAAGGATTATGGAATGAAATTATATTGTGGCGTACCATCATTATTTATGTACAGTAATAATTTATAAATAGAAAATTTATTTCACTCATTTGCTATTGAATACGTTACCTTATAGGTCTCTAATTGTTAGACTTCAAGATTTATTTTATTATTTTGTTCCGGTTAATAGTAATCTTTTGGGGATGGTTGCCAGAGAAAACGGAAATGGTAGAGTTGCTGTTGAAATTATTTTAATGGAAGTTGGATCAGGGAAAATTTGCTGTGAATATCAATTGCAGAAGGAACACTGCCGAGGTTCTTTGGATTCTCTTGAAGTGAAGCAATAAATGGATTAATATTCTCTTGTTACAATTGTCTTTGGATATTTGAATAAATCAACTAATCCTAAACACATTGGTCAGCCCTAACCTTGGATCTAAAAAAGGTGTGTCAAAAAATTATAAGACGACACGTTTTTTTTCACGTAATTTTTTTCCTTCCAAACATATTTTAATTAAAGGATAAATCATGTTAGATCAGAAGATACAAAACATTATACTCGCAAAACTTTTGCGAGAAATAAATATTAAAGTAAAAGACAAAAAATTAAAAATTTCGCTGTCAAGAAATTATAAGACCAAACAATGTAACAACTCCACCTAGGTATACATAACACATTAATAGCCTGTAAACCCAGCCTTGTTTAATATGAGTTTATATATTCTTTCGGGCATTGAAAGAACAAGATTGTGAATAGGAATTTCCTCCCACGCATCCATGATAGCTTTATTTAGTGAATAAACATCTTGAAATTTTCTATTATGACATAAACCTTATGACCAAGACAACTCCAAATGTTTTCCATAAGATTAAAATCCCGACTTTTTGATGGCCACTCTATTGTTTTCACTTTTTTTCTGCAGCAAGCCATTCTTTTGTGGACTTAGATGCATTACAAGGAGCATTGTCCTGTTGAAAAGTCCAGTTGTCGCTGGCAATGAGAGGTTCAAATGGGGTTAGTTTCTCAAATAACATTTCCTGGTATTTTTTTGAGTCCATTTTAGAGTCAACAACAGCTACATCCGTTTTTCCACTGTTAACAAATCCTTCCCAGATCATAATGTTTCCACCTCCCATTTGACGACTGCAGATTTCCCTTGGTTGCTCTCTAAGATCATGCCAGTAACTAATGTTTCCATCGGGGCCGTCAAGATTGAACTTCTTCTCGTCCGAGAAGACAATAGACTTCCATTGATCAGGGTATGAATATCTCAGCCCAGGCTAATCAGTGAACTTTATGTTCTTCTTTTAATTGAGGTTTTAATTAAAATTTGTTTTGAAGGAAAAAAGTTATATGAAAAAACCGTGCGGATTTATAATTTTTTGACACACCTTAGTGTTCAGAACGATTAGTGGAGAAACCAATTGTATACCACCTTTAATGGACAACTAGGCTTTGCAATCTTTAAGGGCGAACTGAAATAAAGAGGAATACACGAGTGGCCACTAGAGGAATACACGAGTGGCCAGTTTAGCCACTGCAAGACTACAAGGGTGGTCAGCTTAGCCACGGCAAGTCTACAGACCTAGCCACTGCTTGGGTATCTTGATATTTTGACACGCCCTTCCGTTGCCAAGCTGAGAAATTCTTCAAGCGTGATGAGAGAACTTTTCTATTCTTATGATTCTTGGAAGAGGCTGATGCTCTTGAATGGACAGCGTCGATATGAAGGAAACGACTTCTAGAATCCAACCTATCAGGCAATTAGCTTAAGTACTATAAGAAAAAAGTGAATAAGGCGGAATGAATGGCGATTTGATCATGATAATGGATCATTCCATGTCAAGTGGTCTAATTTTAGAAAAGAGAAATTTTAGAGAATTTATTTAGAGAGATAGTTATAGAATGTTATTTCTGTCATATGTCGGAGACAAATTACAAGGCGGTAATAATTAAATATTCCTAACTTAACCGTCTCTATGTGGAAATCGACCGATCGCACGATCAGGGACCGTAATATGAAAATTTCCAAGGATATGGTGAGGAGATATAATGAATACACAATTCCATTGAAACACTTAATTCGTTGCGACGCATTCATCATATTCTGCAAAGCAGATGTGGAAAGAGGATCCTTCCGCAGTCGTTTCATGTGGCGATAATCTGGAAGTCGATAAGTTTCTCACTCTCATACGAATAGTAAGGTCTCGTTTTCGTATAAAATGATGCAAAATGAATAGTTTTTGTAAATTGCTTCACCAAATACGTTCTGCCCTTCTTGTTCTGCCCATGTCGTCTGTTCAACGACATGGTCCATGAGGTTATAAACGATAACTGTATTTGGTGTTCTAGTATGATACAAATGGAAGGGGTGCACCGTCCCATTCTTGTTTCCCAAATTCTGGACGTTATTTCCACCGAGTTTGGTATCCGTGCTAAAAATAGTTTCCTATCTAGAGTTCATTAAGTAGGGAAATGAATTACATGAATTTATTTATATTTTGTTCATAATGATATCAGCTTATCATATAATATCAAGGAATATTTAGAATTTCTTTATTATCAAAAATATTAAAACAGCATTAAGTATTTTTTAATACTTAAAAAATATTATCAAAATATTAAGTATTTTTTAATACTTAAATATAAACGTACTTAATAAATAATTGGAATATAAAAGATCTTTATATATATAAATAAAATCAGTGAATTAAATAACTGTTTCGAAATGAATATTATTCTTTAAATAAGAAAATACACTGAAATTTAACACGAATAAATAATAATAATAATAATAATAATAATAATAATAATAATAATAATAATAATGGAGTGTCACTAATGTTTGGAATAATAATAATAAAGGCAAAATGGAATAATAGAGTGTCAAAATGTTTCATATTTAGTGTCTGCATAATTATTATTAATAATATGTGTCATTTCTCTGTTGTCCAATGTATTTTTTCAGTGGTTTCCTCTATGGAGAAATTTGATGTTTTCTTTTGATTAGCCATCGAGCAAATCGAACAACAGAGTAGCAACCAATGTTTTCATACGTCC
>JAHWFO010008874.1:65405-82014 GCA_023313115.1 Rhysida immarginata
AGAATCACATGATGACTGCCCCCCTCCCCTCCTTGGTCAGAGCAAGCCTTTATAATCTCACAATTTCCGGCCTCACTCTCGCCAAGAAATTTAAATAAAAATCTCTCAAAATCATGTTTACTCAATAATCAAACCTCAATTCTCGACTTCATAAAAGACACTGTATCAATTGATGAATAACTTCATCTCATCAATCATGCAAATGACCAAAATTATTGTAAGTCACAAAGATCGCTATTTCCGTTCTACTTTGACATCCCCTCTACCTAACTCTAATAATTCAATTGTAGACCTCTTTACAAAAGAAACACTAAAAGTCTATAGACTAATCACAAATAAATAACCTATATCTCAAAAGACCATCACAAAAGCAATTCAAAAGAATCCACAAAAATTCACCTCTGTGAATCAAATAGTTTTAATATTCAAAACAAACGCGTGAAACGTCACAAAATATTAATTATTAAATTGACTGTACCTTTAATAAGAATAATCCTAATGTCTTAGTAATTGCAAATGCGGCTATCCGAGTTTATAATATTTGGACAAACGCTATTACCACATTTCTTATTTTAATTGTTTTATTATTATTATTTATTCTTAAATTACTGTTTTTTGTGAAAAATATTGTTAATGATTAAATAAACATTTCTTTTAATTCCTAAAATTATTTTATTAAATATAAAAATACAGACAAAGACTCCGTGAGTCTATATTTTTTGGACGCACTGTAATTCTAAAAGACACTGAAGATAAAAAAATTGTTTCACTAACATGCAAAAGGAAATGTTATCAAAATGGCGGATTAGAGAGAGAAAGAGAGAGAAGTGAATATGTTCACGAAATAGCGGCAAATTCTTATCTCGTGAGGAGAATTAATTGTGTAATCTTAAATGGGGTGGAAAACTATTGAATCTCCAGTCTCAATTTTTTAATTCGTTAAATGAAGAGGCCGTTATGAAGGAATTTCGACGTAACACAATTCATTGGAATAAATACGACAATCTGACGACATCTTAGTTTTTAGAATAAAATGGAACACGCCCTGGCAAGAGATTATTTCCTCTAAACTTAAATGTATTCTATTCTAGAATTATAAAAAGTAATATGAATGCGTTGAAATTCTCATCACTTACAATTTGTAGATGAATCAATGTTGCTATGTGTTTAAAGTTAATGAATGAGATGTTGGCTTTTGTTTTTCAGTTCACTGTGCAAAGTATAATGCCGATGTTGGCTCTTCCAAATCTTATCAATCGAAATAGAGATAAAGTTGCTTCTGTTAAGAATAGAACGCAGTTGATAACCTATCTCCAATTTATAAAAAAAAAAATGTAAATTTTAAATATAATTCAACAATTGAAGGGCTCGGGTCAATAAGGACGTAACCTACAGGAAGAAGTCCTTACTAAATGTAATAAATACTGCTTGTGAAATCCATATACAGTATGATTCTGTAACAATTGCACAAGTAACTGCAGTAAGTAGAATAAGTAGAAACTACAGTAAAATAAGACACCATCCATACAGCTTTACGGATTTTTTAAAGGTATACACTGCTTTACAATGAAATTGCCCCACCCACAAGGAGTTATCCGAATGAGCCAAAAGTAGGTATACAGCAAGAGATACATCTGAACACAAATGTAAAAACCCTAAAAATGAGATAAGAAGTTAATTTCGAAAACTGAATTCTGAATTTTTTAAAGATATTAAGCAGTTTAATTAATTTAAAGGAAAGAAATCCAAATTAAAAAAATTTAAGGAAATATATAATTTGATGCTTTTATAATAACGTTTGCAGGTATTTAATTAAAAGTTTCTTTCAGATGATTATTTATTCAATTACAACATCTCATTTCCACTAGGCATTTTAAAAAGTTAGGAAACTTTAAGCAATAATAAAACATAACGAAATTTTATGAACGATTGTTGATGAGAGAGGACCACTTTGACGAATGCATCGCTTTAATCAGTAAACGTTTTTATCTACATTGAGGTGGCTTGGATCTATGATAACAACTAGCATATTTAAATGTGGGGAACATGTTCATTTGATGAGCTATCACGTGGGACTTTGTTAGGGCAGGTATTAAAATAGTTATTATTTGAACAGCGAGGTAAAAACATTGACTTATGCCACCGAAAATTGATAGGTATTGGGAGAGCTACATAACAGCCCTTTTAGACGTCAAATTCAGCTATTCCGAAATTATGAAAGCATGCATCAAGCGAGATAAATTGTTGTGGTTGTGGTTTTACAAGAGTTGAGGCGTGACCACCGAGAGAGATAGGATATCGGTGGTCACGGTTGAGGCAGTTACGGACAGCAAAGGATATCGTAAATATGACAAGGATAGAAAAACAGACAGGCACACATAGTTAAACCACTAACATGTAGCTCCATTCTTAATAATTAAAACGTAAACAAGAGTTAGGGAAGACCATCATTAACTTCATTTGACCAATAGAAAGAGAATAAAAAGAATTTCAGCCCTTATGTCAATCTACCGGGTGGGCAAGAAATAACGTGAGCTGTTCAGAGCTCGCTAGCGGGAATTCTATTAGGCCAAATGCAGTACATTTTGGTGTATATACTTAGTGGAACATGCAGTTTCGATTTCTGCAAAAAAAAAAAAAAAAAGTACCAAAAGTCGCCATAGGGGGCGCTTATTTCAAGAAAACAATGAATACCTAATTGTGAAATGAACAAATACCGTACAAACCAACTTTAGTAACAACAATAAACAATGTTTTATTTTTAATTCCAAATGTGTTTCAATATGACCACCAGTGTGCTGTTCCAATAGCTGCATGCGGTACACGACATTTTCTACGGCAGCTCGCAGCATATCTGCATTAATTAGTCTGATATGTAACGTTATTTGATCCTTTAAGGTTGAGAGGTCAGGAACATGTGCTTGATGCACAAGGCTTTTCAAATATCCCCATAACCAAAAATCACAAGGTTGAGATCAGGTGAAAAAAAAAACGTGGTCTGAAAAACGTCAGGTGAATATGCTGCACCTGACGTCCGATGTGCGCTGGCGCACCATCCTGCATAAAAATGGTAGAATCCAGACAACCCTTTTCCTGCAATCGTGGTATCACAAAATTCTCAAGCATATCGGCATGCCTGGCAGAATTGACGGAACAAATCACCGGTCCACGGGGACGGATTTCTTTAAAAAAGTACGGGCCGATGATGAAAGAAGCAGTAAAGCCGCACCATACTGTTAGTTTCGGTGAATGCATAGGAGTTGGCAGACACACTTGTGGATTTGATGCAGCCCAAATACGGCACTTGTGGGTATTGATATTAGCATTCAAATAAAAACGTGCCTCATCACTCCATAAAATTTGCCATGGCACATCATCCACTTCCATACGTGCTAAAAATCTCAACGAAAAGTCAGTTCGGGTACGTTCATCTCCAGGAAGCAATTGTTGAACAAGTGTGAGTTTATAGGGATAAAATGTCAATATCTTATGCAATATTTTTCCTCACCGTCGAATATGGGATATCTGTTTGGCGTGCTATTGCGTGTGCACTGCTGGTACCCTGTACAGTAGTCTCCTGTTCCACAACAGCAGTTGCAACTTCTTCAACGTGTTGCTGCCTGATTCGTTTGCGTCCCCGGCCTGGTTGCACTCTTAGAGTTCCGGTAGATTCAAATCGTTCAATCATTTTCCGTAAGTTAGTTATGCTCATCGGTCCTCTTCGTAACGTTTTCAATCGCCGGAATTCACGAAGGGCAGCACTTGCATTGTCGCTCTTCTGTTAAAACAACTTGACTAAAAACGCCCGGTCAGGCAGAGTAAGCATCATCGTCAGGCCATTCGTTCGTGAATGATGGGAAATCCTGAGCCTTGCCTTTTATTGTCATGATTGCTCAACACGGAACGCGCTTATGGAAATGTATTCATTGTTTTCTTGAAATAAGCGCCCCCTATAGCGACTTTTGGTACTATATTTTTTTTGCAGAAATCGAAACTGCATGTTTCACTAATTATATACACCAAAATGGTCATACCCTCTAGCGAGCTCTGAACACCTCACGTTATTTCTTGCCCACCCGGTACTTCAAGAATCTTAGCACTAATGCTAAAGAAACAGTTTTATATTGTTTAAAAAAGAAGTAGACTATTTTGATTGCGAACAATAAAGGATTTAATCAGTTTTTGTAAATACACTAAGACTCTAGAAAGTGGTTGATCAGATTTGTGAATAGAATGGAGGTGAGAAAAACAAGTGTTTGATAAGTAAAATCTCATTTGTTAATGTATTATCTACCTTATTCTCAGAAGGAGAAAAATAAAAATAAATATTATACCAAAGTTTTCTAGTATCTTCTTGGCCTTTTATGAACCGTGTTTACAGGCTCAACTTGGGGGTGACTAATCTAACCCTCTCTATACACTGGATTGAACGCTAGCATAAGTGTGTTGTCTAAATTCAATATTTAAGACATAACGGACAATTTATAGGTATATTATTTAAAGTTGACTATAATTTACCTTGTTAACAGTGGTCGGGTCGACTCCACAGGATTCTGTTGAAAATAACGAAGGATTAACTTGTGAGAAATAGTCCTTGATCGCTGTTGCCTAATTAAGACTATGTCGAACAGAATGCGAAGGAACAAAATAAGAAACGATTCGATCTATTGCTACAGGATGTCAGTTAAATAAAATGATTCACAGTTCCGAGTAGGAAAAAAAAAAGGAACAAACGAACTTTGGATGATGTCATTCGAAGAAAATATGACCTGTATAATTGAAGGAAGCGGATTATGATTGAAATAAGAAAATAACCATTTTAACTCTTGCTGTTGATTTTTACCCAATACTTATGTTGTTTTTATCTGTTCATTTTAGGGATTCCATCGGCTTTCTTTGAATGCTAAGAAGGGATGAAAGGCAAAATATGGTAAGAAAAATAGACAAGGCGAAAAGACTTATCTTTTAATTACTCAAAGAAATTTAATATACTTCAAAAGATAATGTAATTAAACCGAATTCAAAAAAATAGCAGGTTTATTACGATCATTTTACATTTAAATTCATTTAGAAAGACCAATTTAGAAATTTTGAACCATAAAGCTAAAAATTTGAATTTCTAACAGTTTGCCAGCCTAATACAATTTATTTATTTTTTTTAATTGACTATTTTTTGTACTGGAGCTGATAAACACTAGTTACATGAGCAAGAGAAATTTCTTGTATTAGGGCAATGATGTTGAAAACTTCTTAGATGATGATGAAACGCCAGTCTCTTCGTATGAAACTTTTGTAGATAAGGCTTGACGCTTGAATGGTGTCCGAAGTTCATTGACGCTAGGGTTGTACATAAAATGAGCAATGTAACATCACTCCTTTTGGATGGAGGCGTTAATTTTTAATTAGATTTAACAAGCAGAGATTATTGACAAAATTGTAGCTGCAAAATTCATTCATCAAAATATGAACGATCAGCTTGTTGCACATGAAATGTTAGATTTGTTAATGAATCTTCAACCAACGCTTAACTCTACGGAAACAGGCTTTTATTAATTAAAACAAGCTCCATTACATTAACTATTCACTTGTCCCCTCGAGGTACCACCAAAGATTACATAACACACATATACGATGTCCTATGGAGAAAAATGAAAAGTGGTCAAGTGATCGTGCCCCAGGCCACCACCAAGTGCGCAACAATCGATGACTATACTAAACAAGAAATTAATTCTCTCGAGGAAGGTATGGGAAAATAACGGAAGCCTTGAGTTCATCTATTTTTACCCCTTCATCTGCACTTTTTAACCCCCCCGCCATTTTTTTTTATCAAAAAAATTAATTTTCTCGAACATAGTATTAGAAAATATAAAATAACCCTATTTCTTTTCTTTCACATGCCAGATATTGCCATAGTTCTAAAATCCAAGTGATCGCCACACCTTCAACTCCGATCCTACTGGAACAATTGACCCAAAATTCATAGTAATGTAGATTTTGGCTATATCGAATTTCACTCCTGCACGTAACTAAATACCACATAGATCACTTGGTCCCCTTTAACTTCCACCCCCGTAATTCCGATCCCAGTGGGGTTAATCAAAACCAAACTAAATAGTGAAAGTAGACATGCCCATAGTAAGCTACATTCCAAATTTGAATCTCCTACCTCAAAAAAGCAGAAATTATGATGGGGGCGGACGGACAGACGGACCTTGTAAAACCAATAACTAGCTCCATTCTTTCGCTACTTAATAATCGTATTTAAAAAAAACCATGGGTGTCAAATCCGAAAAAAGAAATTAACGGAGAATACAAGTCCGAAGAGGATTTGACAAGGAAGGAAAAAAGAAGAGAGGAGGCCGTCCCCTCGGCGAAGAATAGACCGGCCGCAAAAACGAAGGAACGTCAGAGAAAAGAGGAGGAGAGAGTCGGATTCTAAAGCTGATAGGCGAACGCACAGCGCAGAATTGGCGGCCCAGGAACCACCCAGGGGAAATAAAATCAGAGGAACGGATAGGAAGAGGGTTGGTTTGGTTTGGTTTGTTTGGTATTAACGTCCTTTTCAACTGCTATGGCCATTTCAGGACGGCGTTATAGGGGCCGCAAATTTTGCCTGGCCAGGGTTCTTTAACGTGCAGCCGGCAAACGACTACACGGGACCAACGGCTTTACTTCCCTTCCGAAGGAAGTGTGTGATCTCAGGATTTTCCCCTTGAAAAAATCCTCGTCGTCCTCGGCCGGGGTCGAACCCGCGTCCTCGGGCATCAGAGGCGATCACGCAGCCCCTGAGCCACCGAGGCCGATAAAGGAAGAGGGAGAGAGACAATAGTGAGCGGCCGATGACAGTTAGACGGAAAGCAGAATGGACCAGCCAAAAAACCTGGCTCTGGACGAAGGACGACACGTCCTTTAACTTATTCACCGCCTCTCTCCCTTTAACTTATTCACACGTCCTTTAACTTATTCACCGCTCTGTCCTTTCAAACAAAGATCCCTGACAATGAGTCATCCATTTTCCATCTGAAATATCCGTTTGAAAATTTTTATAGCGAATGTTTATTAAGAGCTTTAGCATAAAAGCTACTTATAAGAATGCGCCCTTGGTCTGTACGTTTATCCGGCCGTCCGGCCGCCGTTTGCACGATAATTTGAAAACGGATTAACTTTTTCAAATTCTGTTTTCAGAAATATGACCAAGTCTTAGCTCGGCCGTATCAACTTTTCAGAATTTTTCGTGGACCCCTTCAAGGCGAATTCACGTGCTAAAACAGTGAGTGTAAGGAATTCAAAGAAACTGGCATGTCATATAACAATCGATTTGCCAAGAAGGAACTCATTGTTACTTTCTGTTCATCTTTTAAGCATTATTGACATCGCGCGCGCCTCAAGTGCTCATAATCTATAAGCTTATTATTAAGTAGCGGAAAAATGGAGCTACTTATTGGTTTTATTTTATACACGATTTGAATCACCCTTCATCATTTCTACATATTTTGAGGTGGAAGGTTGAAATTTGGAATGTAGCTTACTATGGGCATGTGCACCTTCACTATTTAGCTTGGTTTTGATTAGCCCACTATGGTCGGAGTTTTGGGGTTGAAAATTAGAGGGGACGAAAAGGTCTAGGTGTATTTATTCATATAAAGGAGTGAAATTCGGTATGCATATTCCTATAATCAAGATATCCATTAATTGAAGATTTTTTTCCCCCCAGGTATCTATGCCTTCCCGACTCGGTGGCGGAAATGCATCGAAAAGATGGGGACTACATTGACTCGGTTTTGATTGGTATACGGAGGTCGGTATTACGGGGTTGGGATTCAGAGAGGCAACATATCTATGTGCTATTTAGGTACGTAAAGGCGTAAAATCCAGTAAAATCCAGTATTCCTCTAGGCAAGATCTACATTGCTATGAAGTTTAGGTCCAATTGTTCTAGTGGGATCGGATTTGCGGGGGTGGCAGTCCTTAGAACTATGGCACCTCGTATCACATATGGCGTATGATATAGCATACGTTCGGAAATGATGAGAAAGGAAAGAAGATACGAGTTTGTTTTTTTTACATTTTTTACGTATTACGTTCGAGAAAATCAATTTATTGATTAAAAAAACTTGGGGAGTGGGAAAAAGTGCAGATGAAGGGGTAAAAATAGATGACTTGTTTTATCCCATTAATAAACGTATTTCTGCTTCACTGCTAAAGCTCCTCCTTAGAAATGTTTACAAGATTTTATTAAACATCAAAATATAAGTAAGAGACACTGTTTTCAAATAGCGCATTCGGTGGCAGCCTGAGACATGGCTACAACCTTAACGTCAAAACGTTGAGCCTTTCGGTTTCCACTATTTTATCCTTGACTGTCCCATCTGTGAAAAAGGAATCTGTGGTACCACCGTAGCCCACGAGAAAGACAGGCCCCGGCCAACGCCTCCTAAGATAAGGCCTGAGCGCGAAAACGTCAGACATTGTTACATCATCATCCGAAGATAGGTTTAATCGCATTTCAGGGCTTATTATTGGTAGTAATGCGATTAAACGTATCCTCGGATGATGATGTAACAATGTATGACCGTTTCGCGCTCAAGCCTTATCTTTAGGAGGCGTTGCCCAAGCGCGGAAAAGTCACCTGACCATAGTAGTCCAGCTAGCAATCCAAGCTTCATTGTTTGCAACAAACGAAATAATATCGATTGTTAAAATCCAAGATGGAAACAATGAAGTATACATTGTTACTCGGACTAGTATGATCAGGTGATTTTTCCGCGCCTGGGCCTGTCTTTCTCGTTAGCTACGGGTACCACTTTATGACGACTTCGTGGAAGTCAGCCCATTTTGGACTGAAGAACTTTTAACCGTTCTTAACACTTTAGGCGCGAAAGAGTAAGATTCTTATTATGAATGGAAAATCTTTTCTTAATTTTGAATCGCCGAGTTTATAAAGAGAACAAACATGACAAACGAGAATCAAAAGCATTTTCTATTAATTTTATTCCAAAAACGTTATTAAAAATTGACCAAATAATCGTAAAATACCGAGAAATTTAATTTGAACATTCAAACCCGGTTTCAATATGTCTCTTTATGCTGTCCCCTTTATAAAACAATCCTATGTTAAAGCTGAAACAAAAACTTTATTTTTAAAGCAGGTTAAGGATCTTTCCGAAAAGAAGGCTAGTTATGCACTCAATATCAAGGGATTAACTACACGTCCGAGAAAAAGTATGGAATCAGTGTGCTTATCTTGTAACAGGACAAGAAATGGATGGTCAGCAGTGAAGACTTTAGTTAATGGCTTGCTCTTACCGGATTCCTTTCTTACAAAGTAGGTGACTACTGCTGCAGAGGCTTCTGTACCTTCCTCATTAACATCGATGAGCGACTTGTGCAAAATAGATGACACATAGAACTCTTTCTCGTCGGTCATACCTGTTAAATCTGCCTTACTTCTTTTAAACAAGGAAGTCAGACCCATATTGGAAAGTAAGTTCTCAAGATAGATGCTGAATTCCATTTTGAATTTAGGCATCGCTACTTCAACTATGAAAACCTGGGTTGCGGTAAGTGCGAACATCGACTCAGCATTTAGAGCCCTTTCTAATCTCGCTAACCCATCCTTTTCTTTTGGTAGGATGACATACATGCATACCTTCCTTTCTGCATAAGACATTCCTAAAATTTGACATTTCATGTTATCGCTATGTCCATATTGAAAATTACCAGTTTTGTGCATCATATCGACGGTTACTTTTGATACTGAATCTAGGTAAAAGTCTCTTGGTTTCGTTTCTGAAGGATCAAAAGATATGTCCCAATTGCCCTTGAAGTAGACGAGGTTAACCATAACCAGTTTGGTTACCTCACTATCCTTGCCTGCTAACTCAGCTTTTAAACGATCTTCCTCAGCTTTGAAAGAATCAGGGGGTATCGCTTCTTTAATAGTGTTATTCGTTTTCTTCTCGATCCAGGCATTAATTCTTTTGCGCGTTTCTTCATTGAACAAAACCCGCTCGATGTCCGAATGATACTTTGTTTGTATAATATTGTGAAACTCTTCTATAATTTCCGTTTCCTGTAGAACAAAAAATCGGGTTACCAAATGCAGTTGCAGATCTCGTTCCATAATATTTTCCAGAAACTCGATCAAGGTATGCATAAGGTCGTGAATCTTTGACTGTTTTGAGAAATCTTTCAAATAGAGAATTTTCTTCAATTCAGCATTTGTGACAGTCTTCGTCCCTGCATACAACATAGAAAGGGCCACCATTAAACACACGGGTGAAACGAGGATATTGGAATTGTTTTCTTTTCTAATTTCCTGTAAATGGAAATATATAATTAGGTAGCACGAAAACTGTTGGTAATTAGATAGAGAAATTACACGATAGCTCAAAAGTATATCATCTGACAACCTATCGTGAAGTACCCATTATAAATTCACTTGATTGTTGCGTCATGGATCGTTAAGATTTGGTCAAAAGAATTTACTCAAATTTAATTACAGACAATGTAAATTGATGTTGGTCAATATAATGCACTGAATGACATGAGGTATTCACAACGGTGTGTGGAGGAAAGTGAAGAAGCAGGCTTAGGGGCTATTTTCTACCTCGAACTGATTTCTGAAGACGATGTCCCTTTTAACCGCACCCGTCTACTTTAGGTCATATACTCTGCTAACGTTATCTCTGCTTCTACACTTTATTTTAAGCGTTGCTAATTCTCGTTGTAGACATACATCGAGGAATCTGTTCAAGACCTCCCGGAAAGAATGAAGTCTTATAGCGACGATTTGACGGCGTAAATTAGATATCTTTATTAGGAGCTTTAGCATAAAAGCTACTTATAAGAATGCGCCCTTGATCTGTACGTTTATCCGGCCGTCTGGCCGCCGTTTGCACGATAACTTGAAAACGGATTAACTTTTTCAAATTCTGTTTTCAGAAATATGACCATCAAAGTCTTAGCTCGGCCGTATTAACTTTTCAGAATTTTTCCTGGACCCCTTCAAGTCGAATTCACGTGCTAAAACAGTGAGTGTAAAGAATACAAAGATAACATGTCATATAACAATCGATTTGTCAAGAAGGAATTGTTACTTTCTGTTACTCTAGGCAAGATCTACATTACTATGAAGTTTAGGCCCAATTGTTCTTGCGGGATCGAATTTGCGGGGGTGGCAGTCACTTGGTCCTTAGAACTATGGCAACATATGGCATGTGATATATCATACGTTCGGAAATGATGAGAAAGGAATGACGAGGTTTTTTACATTTTTTACATATTACGTTCGAGAAAATCAAATTTATTGATTAAAAAAAAACTTGGGGAGAGGTAAAAAGTGCATATAAAGGGGGTAAAAATAGATGACTTGCCTTATCCTACTCGGGAGGCGGGGAAGTAATTTCTTTTTGATAAACGTATAAATGTATTTCTGCTTCACTGCTAAAGCTCTTCCTTGGAATATTTACAAGATTTTATTAACTTATGAAGTACTGGACGCTAAGACATATTCAGGTTGACAAATTTCAAGCACAGGTGTAGTTCTCTATTTAATTACCATTTTGTTGTTTTTGAAATTTGCATACAAGTTTAAAATGAAATTACTTTATGTAAATCTAATGCAAACTGAAGGCCATTCTTAGAGAGTCGCTTGATTTCTTCGTCCATGGCCGGTTAAATTTTTATGTTTCTTTTCTGAAATATTGATTACAAAGTCTACTGTTAGTTCATTGAGTATACAGGATCAGTTAGTGTTTATTTTAATGATTATTTAATTAAGGCAAATAAAGTCCTTATACGCTTTCTAAACTTTTTCACCATACATTTGAAAAAAGCAAGGTTTCGGTCAAAGTTAAGCAAACGTAGATATTTGTTCTTTAGCGTCCAATGATTGATAGTACAATCACTACTAAGTTTAAACTGTGTTTTTTTTATGTCTACAAAACAAAGACCTGCGGCAAATCACATATACTTAATTATGAGTCCATGATTTCACTACTAAATGTTAGCTGTTTCAGAAATTTTCAAGAGGCGATCATGCACTAAATTCAAGATCTAGTGAGTGACATTACAGATTGGTCTTTTCTAAACTTTCATTAGAGGTTTTATTTAACGTATCTGGATTATACAAATGTTAACAACTGTATTCGATTATCTCAAGGCCTTTGTTTGGCAGTCTATATCAAGTTACTAAAATAATGCATTGTTAAGAAAGAAAAGACACCTCTTGTCCACACAGATAAAGAATTTAATGCTCTGTATACATATTTCACTCACCTTGTGGCCATCATTCAGTGGAATCCAATGAATATAGATACAGCAGACGTTATCTAATTATTTCCTAGCGTACCCATTCCGTATACACTCGCCTTTCTGGAACAGGTCCTCAAGATAAATGATATTATTAGGGAGTCAGTTTTTTCGTTACGAGAAATCAGTTACGAAATGTTCGAGCAGGCTTCTCGGGTTAAAATTTCTCGTTTATTTGGATATTGAATACTTATCTAACATGACCATCGAGATTTATACGAACTAAAGCACTATCTATACAAGTATGGACAACTGAAGACATTTTCCTTATTTTTTGGCCTTTTCATAGGCTAAACTGCTTATTAAAATTTTCGAAAATCACTCGTTTTTTAAGCAATTTAACGGTCATCGAAAGTATACATAAATTACATAAAAAACGAGTGACTTTTGAATTTAATAAGCAGTCTATAGTGAGTGAATCTACGAAAAGGCCAAAAATGTCGTCAGTTTTGCATATTTGTATACAGGGTGAATACAAAAGTCTGAACCCCCCTTTTATTTTTTGAACCGAAGCAGGTATGTCAATTTTGATGAATCCAATGAATAGGAAGTTGTGGGTGGCCTATCCCATGGTGCACTTTTCATCATCCCAACTATGCAAATTAGGACCAACTGCACAAGGAAAACTGAATGTTGATATTTCCACCATGTAAAGCATGCAAAACAAAAAATTAACATAAATTACCATACTCACATTCACTTTCATGCGGAAAAGCAAATAAAAGGCATGTTTTGGCGTCAGTTAGGTTCCGTGCCCAATTGTGTTATGGTGATTGTGGCGTCAGTTCACCACGTGATTGTGGGTGATTGGTTGGTCCGATTTGGATGATTTTTTTTTGTTGTTTTGTTTGTTTTTTTTTATGCTGTACAAGTTTGCAATTGGGTTTTTTTCTCTATCCCTTACGGTTTTCGAGATAAATTTTGAATGTGTCCTAATTTGCATATTTGGGATGATGAAAAGTGCACCATGGGATAGGCCACCCACAACTTCCTATTCATTGGATTCATCAAAATTGACTGCTTCGGTTCAAAAAATAAACGGGGGGTTCAGACTTTGTATCACCCTGTATATAGAGCTTTTATACTAACTAGCGAGTGGCGACAACTCGGAACGGATTTTGATTGGTTAACGCTCCAGACACCATAGTTTTCCCAAAATAGCGTGCCGTTTGTATTACAGATATATAGAAATTAATAGTTTTCTTTCCGTTTTTCGTTTTATTGTGCATGTTTCTTAATTCTTGGTAATAAAATTGCGTTATTATAGTTTAAAAGTTGTGGGTTTATTAGATCCGCTTTGAAATTAACGATTGAGGTGGCGAAGAGGGAAGGGAAAATATTTTTTCATAATAAAGTATTTATTGTTTTACTGTTGTTCATAAAAATGTGAATCTCACAAAATAAAGTGAATTTTTAATGATATAATTATAGATAAATATTTAAAGGAATGTTAAAAAATTTTAATTTATATAATTTCAAGGAATTTTTATTCAAGTGTTATTCGGGCCCAACGAGCAAGATTTTTATCTTGAAAACTTTAAAACAAATCGTAAAACCAATAGTAAAAATAACATTTAATAAGCACAACATATTTAACTCCTGTAATATATTCAAGCGGAGAAAAATTTTGGAAAATGAAACTTGAAATTTTCAGGGTCGGGACACATTAATATGGCCACCTGCTAGTATCCGGAATATCCACTTTCGACGGCAAGCACAGCAGCTAGTCAACGTGGCAGAGAGTCAACCGACATTTGCCAACGAAATCGAAAAGTTTTTCGTGATTTTTTTTCGTAACATACGAGAATCGTCTAATTTTAACGGAAGTGACGTCAAATTGTTCGTTTTCGTAGGAAAAATTTCTCGTAACGAAAAGAAAACTAACTTTCAATTGATTCCTTAGCTGACGAAATTCTCAATAAACTCTACGTTAATAACAGTTTTATCAATTTTATGGCAACCACAATACTATTGGATGACTTCAAGCTCTTTGACTTCAAGCCTGTGTCCTATTCTCACAGAAATCTTAATGTGTAAACATAAAAAGCAATTAAGACGTGCAATTTCTACTCGTATTTTCCTAATGTTTGCTTACGATATATTGACATTTTCACCACGTGATATCAACAGTTTCTATCCTTCCACAAAACTTCTCGTTTGAAGTAAAAACAAATGATTTCTACTGTGGTTTTTACTGTTTCTAGACCTCAAAATTATTCATTCGAAACAGACATTGGAATTTGGAAACCAACTAAAACGGACGTCTTCATCCACCACAGCACAAACCATTGTTAGAACCAAAGATCTCGGGCTTCGTTATAGACAGGACGCTGCAAATTCCTATGAATAAAGAAAACTTTCACAGAGAATTCACTTACATTAAGGACGTTGCCATAATAAATGAATATCATGAAGTACTGATAAATGACCTTTTAAGAAGACGAAAAATCACTAAAATATTTAAAGATATACAGTATTTTCAACGAGTATGGTAAAGATTTGGCTTACAGAAACCCCAATTCACTGAAGTTTCTGCTGGGCAATCCGAAAGACAAGACCCCACCAACATTACAATCTGGGATTTTTGAAATCACTAGTAAAATCTGTAACAAAATCTACGGGGCAATCAAAAAGGAATGCCGAAACTCGGTGGAAAGAACAGACACATACAAAATATGGACGCTCGGACAAGTCGACAGAACCAAGCACCTCCTGGAGACTGGACAAATAACACATAAAGAAGACTTACCAAGTCTATAAAAAGCTACCTACTGGATACATACGAAACTCTTGAAATACCCGGGATTACTTCTCAAGTAGCGACTATGGTCCCCTTGGGGATTCAAGGGTTTCAACTTATAAAAAAAACCCTGTATTAATGGCTTGTATAGAATCTACATTGTTCCAACTATTGGGTGAACTTGCTTCTAAATGCGCAAAATAAGAGGAATTGATTTTACTTGAACTGAAGATTAATCCTAGGAATCGCTTTTGCCTCGAGGAGGATCCTTTTATACAATTCCTTCCCTTTGTGATTTCACCAGAACCCTCATCTCTGCTGCTTACTTCCCGCCAGAATTATTTTCTCTTTTTAAATTGTCTCCTCGAAGCTCCCATCATCCTCTTCGGCGGCAAAAGCTTACATGACATGCTTCCATGAGTTTGTTTAGTTTTTTATCATTGGCTTCATAATTCTGTCATCATAATTGTAATCTCAGTTTTTTACTATTGACCCTTTGGTTAACTATCTGGATTGGCCTATACTGTATATAAATTGAGCCTGTTATGTATCTATATTCCTTGTACTCCGCTAAATGATGGCCACTATGCGACCGAAATTCTTTATTTATATGGAGAAGAGGTGTCTTTTCTTTCATCATTACAACAATCCACAGTTACTTGGGGGAGGCCTGGCCTGGTGGGTTTTCACTGAAACACAACTTCAGTGAAGTTAAGCAACATCAGTGGGCGACTCATCAGTGACTCAGGATATTCACCCCCCCCCCCCCCCCCGGCTGCTGTGACCATCATGCAGCAGTCGTTAATCCAGATCCATCCAGAGACCCAACTCGTCGGCCTCAGGCCATACAGGCTCTGGATGGACGTATTGGATTACGATGAATTAAAAATAAAATAAAATGAAAATATTTCAAAAAAATATGCGTTGTTTATATTCTATTTCGTACCTGTTGAAATGCGCTTATTCATGAAAATAATTTGCTCTGGCTTCCTCACCAAAAATGTTTTACACAATTCATTGCATCATTTGTCCATCTACATATTGTTAACCTCTGTTTCAATTTCGACATCTACGAGGAATATCAACATCTCCTAGACAAAAGGCCTGATAACAGAAACGTAATACATTGTTACATCATCATTAGTCGACCAAGTTTAGGGCTTATTATTGGTAGAAATAGGATTAACAATGGTGGTGTTGGGAATATTAGCACAAACCATTCGTGTGTCACGTGCACTCATATAAAGGTTTGACTGCTTAACAATGAATAGTTTAGTACAATAAGATTAGTGAAATATTCCTCAGTTTTTCATAAAATTATTGCAATATACAGGGTCTTTATAATTAAAGTTACATTTTGACATGCCCATAAAAAAAACTACTAGACCAAAAGCTATAATACTTGATAATATTATACAAGAGGGCATGGGAAGTTCATACTCACCAAAAAAAAAAAAATAGTTCAAAAGGTCACCACCAGCATGGAATGGCGCTCTATGCAATATTCGTATACGAAATTAGACACGAAGACACAGGTTAACAAGTCTTTAATCGTTA
>JAHWFO010008888.1:0-10872 GCA_023313115.1 Rhysida immarginata
AATTTTCTTTCCTATTTTTCATCAAAAATTATTTAACCTTTTTTTTTTTTTAAATAAACCACCATCTGTACTGTATTAAGGAACTTTTTGAAGAATCAGGCAATAATGAGTCAAATTTTAAAGTTTTTTTAATTGTATACATTTCTCAAATCGTAAAAAATAGAGATTTTTTCTGTACATTCTTGCATATTTGATTTCTCATAAGTTAGCAACGAATCAAAAAATGGGGATCGCATTAAACAAGAGGGTAAAATTTGTACTGATTTTTTGGGTTCTGAAAATGGGATCACATTATAGTAGAATACTTACAGTATTCCTCATGCGAAAACATATTCCAGAACTTTACCACTTTCCATATTCTTCAGGCCTGTCACCACCAGACTTCTTCCTGTTTCCTTGTTTGAAATTAACGGCAGTACTGAAGGATGATTTTTCACACGCCATGGAACAGTTGTACGAACATTGTCAGAAATGTATTGTGGCCATGGGGCTTACTTTGAAGGACAGTAAAGTATCATATCTCTGAAATACCTGTCCCTATTTGTTTTTCCGAGTCATTCACAGAACTTTCTGGTCTCACCTTGTAGTTTGTTAATTCTGCAAGTTGCATTTTATATTTTGAAAAATGCATTTCGGAAACCACAAAATGCTGTAATAGGCCACCCGTTTTCAACAGTAACTCAGAGTCAGAGTGCCATCACAAAAAATTAAAAAATGTTAAAAAATGACATTCTTACATGCATATAAATAAAATACATGAATACGAGGCCTGTCTAAAAAGTATCCGACCTTTGGCCATAAAAAATATTCTGAATACCGGATGGAGTTGGGACCCTAATCTCCTTCAAAGTAGGCCCCTTGGGCTTGCACACACTTAGCCCACCGACCCTTCCACTGCTGGAAACACCTCTGGAAGTCTTCTTTTCGAATGGCCTACAGCTCCGTCGTCGCGTTCCGCATTATCTCTTCTCTACTTTCAAAACGGGATCCTTTCAATGGCGTCTTCAATTTTGGAAACAACCAGAAGTCGCAAGGAGCCAGGTCTGGAGAGTAGGGAGGTTGGCGAACGGTTGTAATTCCATGTTTGGCTAAGAAAGTGAGGATCAATTGGGATGAATGTGCAGGGGCGTTGTCATGATGCAAGTGCCAGTTGTTCGCCGTCCACATGTCTGGTCTTTTGCGCCGAAGTGCGTCACGGAGTCGCCGGAGAACATCTTGATAGTACTCCTTTGTCACTGTTTGTCCTTCCGGTGCGTATTCGTGATGCACAATTCCACGGACATCAAAGAAAACAGTCAGCATCACCTCAATTTTGCTTCGCACCTGCTGCGCTTTCTTCGGCCTTGGAGAATCGGGATGCTTCCATTGCGACGACTGTCTTTTTGTTTCTGGGTCATACCCGTACACCCATGACTCATCTCCAGTTATCACGGTGTTCAGAAACCCAGGATCAGTGTTGGCGGTGTCCAGAAGATCCTGCGCAATGTCAAAACGGAGGTCCTTTTGTTCCGGCGATAACAACTTGGGTACGAATTTCGCAGACACTCGGTTCATGTTCAAATCATCACGCAAAATTGCATGTGCAGAATCTTTACTCACTCCAACCTCTTCTGCAATCTCCCGCACTGTCAATCTTCCATCACCCACTCAATAACAGCTGCACTCCGAGCAGTTTGGGGCCTGCCACAACGCTGCTCACTCTCAGCTGATGTGCGGCCATCTTTGAATCGGTTAAACCACTCCTTAATTTGTGTTACACCCATCGCATCTTCTCCAAACACCTGCTGAATCTTACCAATTGTTTGGCTTTGAGAATCACCAAGCTTTTGACAGAATTTGATGCAGTGTCTTTGCTCAATTCGTTCAGTCATCTTGCGAGAAAACTAAATCCGACGAACACTACGAACAGCACCTTACTTGGCGAGCACTAGCTGCAGACTGGCACAAGCGATCGCGGTGGAAAAATTCAAGCATGCGCATTAAGGTTCCTCCTTCCACTGTGCACAGTGTCGCCGCCTTAGAATCACTACTTCGCGCGGGAAAAATCAAGGTCGGATTCTTTTTAGACAGGCCTCGTACATGTATTCTGACATGTAATTCGGCTGTTATCTCATACTTTAGGATACGTGTATTATAAAAAAATTTTTTTCAAAGCTTCTTGAATTGCGCTTTGCAATAATCAGACAGTTTCAGATTCCGGTTATTCTCATTTATATAAATACTAGCAGAGTATCCGGCGTTGCCCGGGATAATTATACATGTAGGTAAATAGAACAATCTCAAAAAGTTAAATTATAACTCCAAATTTGTTAAATAATAACTCAATACAATCAATACAATGCAGAGCAAAGGGACTATCCATTCTACAAAAAAATCCAAAAACAGGAATTCTAGGTGATACACCGGGACTTTATTTAAACTCTTCTTGAGTTGCCTCAGATTAAAACAACGTCTATCTTCACCACTGTGGAACATCACTGGATACATTGGACCCAATTTTTTTTTGCCCTTGATGTGGGAGCTCAAGGGAGACACGTCTGACTCCTTTGCCTCCTCAATAGACGCTGCCTTATTTACGTCCTGTCACTGCATCATCATTTTATGCTCATTATTAATAATTCTTGGAAACAAACATTCAATCATCGCATTATCAGCATCTCAGCTTCAAAAATATTCACATTCACACAGAATATAGTCAAAATGTATTTTTATGAAATGTTTGGATCTGCTGTGCTACCAAATAGGCTAGGTGATAATTAAAATAAACACATGAAAACACTTATACCTTAATTAATACTATGAAAATTCGAAAAAAAAAATTTAAAGGCTCACAATGGATGGACCTCTCCAAATATACCACTGCTAGAGTAAATAATTTCTTACTCACATAATCATACTTTAGATGTACACTTGATGTTGTTGCAATTCCCACTCTTCTTTCGATGTCTTGAATCAAAACTTGGCCATTCATCACTTTGTGTGGTCTAGCGGTTGCCGATTCTTCTATTTACTTGCTTACCATTTGCTCAATACAGCACGGAGTGCTTCCTCTGTCGTTTTTTCACTCTTTCTCAATATTCTGCTAACTCTCCATTATCTCCAGTTACTGATCATTTTTAAAGATTTTCAAGAAATTGTTAACTGAAAACAATTTTTCTAAGAACTCTCTTTTCTAAGAAAAGCCTGAATAACAGGAATTCTATGCATTGTTACAAATTGAAACTTATCTATATTGCACAAGCTTTGCCTTGCATTGTTGGTCATGAGATATACAGGGTGACTAGAGGCAAGGCAAGCAGGCTTACAGCCTGTGAAATTTATGTTTTGAGGATTATAAGCATTCTTGAAAGAAATGGATACATTCAAATAAGCTTAATTGCCTTTGAGAATCATTCCGTTTTATATTGGTTTGCCTTAAAAATTCATTAAATCTTTTCTGGAACTCAATGACGGTCATCCATGCCACCACTTTCCCCATCACCGAGTTTTTAGTCAGGTCATCGACAAATGCCCTCAATTTCAAGCAAAGACTATCGCAGGTCTATGCATCGAAGTTTCGTACGGAGCCAGCTGTTATGTTATTTCAGTAATCTGGATTACATGTACATGTAAATGTGATGAAAAGATCTGGTTTCCCGAATTTGGCCACCATGGCCATTGCATCCTGGTGGTTTTTCTGTAATGCGCGTTTGCTCTCGGTAAATGACTTAGGTAGAACACAGACCTTTCCTGCACTTTCATATTAAAGTTATCAGCCTGATTATGAACGAAATCCATCAAGACAAGTGTAGCCTCCACTCTCAAAGTCTTCCGATTTTCTTTCACCCAGTGTAGACGGTCTCCTTCAACTTATAAAACGCATCCACAATATACTGCTGAGTAAGTTACGCCACATGCAATACTGGATTAAACAGTCCTGGCCTTTTGTACAGTTTGTAAGAGTGGAAGGCTAACATGCTGACTTTCGTCCCTTCAGTGCTCCTGAATTTCATCTTCCAGCCTTCTTTTCCATGAGAAAGCAGCAACGGGTAAGTCATTGGATCACAGTTCGGATATGATAATTGGGAAATTTTATTTTGTTAACCCATTTACGCCGAAATTGGTAAAAATGTGAATTGAGACTTCATATCTTAAATTTATATTCTGTATCATGTAAATACATAAAACTAATTTACAAAGACATAAAATAATTACATCTATGGACGACAGCATATAATTTTAAATAAAATCTAAGTTTGGAATCGCTAGGCAACGGGACAGAAACTGACATCACTACTTAGTTTTCCTAAGTGAATTAAAAGTAAATTATATATTAATTAAGGTAAAATAAAACTCCTTTAATTAAAGAAAACAAATAAATTAAAATAAATAATAGAATCAATGAAAAAAAGTCACCCAATTGATAAAGTAGATGTTGAAAGACAAAAACACAAATGAAACAAAGGTCTTGTGGAGAAACTCAGATGAAATGCAGAAGAAACACTGAAGAAACGAAGATCTAGTGGAGGAATGTTACACAAACACAGGGAGGCACACAGTTACAGATGAAGAAGGTCTATGATGAAAGCTTGATGATTCGTAATACATAGACGATAAAACTTGAAATATATTAATTATAACGTTTTCGGGATTTTTTTTCCCATCTACTTTATCAATTGGGTGACTTTTTTTCATTGATTCTATTATTTATTTTAATTTATTTGTTTTCTTTAATTAAAGGAGTTTTATTTTACCTTAATTAATATATAATTTATCACAACTCCTACGTTTCTATAATAATCAAAAGTAAAATTTAAAATTAATTTTTAATTTTAACTTTTATTTTTAACCCTTTCACTGGGTAATTTTATTTTCATTCTTGAGAAGATGGAATTATCCACTTTTAGCAGCATAACAAGGAAATTTTATTTTGTTAACCCATTTACGCCGAAATTGTTAAAAATGGAAATTGCGACTTCTTATCTTAAATTTTTATTCTGTAGCATGTAAAGGTATAAATTAAAGAATATAATTAAAAAGGGACTTAAAACTAATAAAATTTAAAAGATTATTAATTAACAAAATTTTTAACATTCCAAGTAATATCAAGTCCATTGTCCTGGCAATAATTTTCACACTTCGTAGAAACGGACTTCATTGTTGACTCCGCACTTGTTTACAAGGTGAAATGATAACGATGATAAATTTTGAATTTCGAACGTCTTGAAGAATTTGTATTTTGAAATTAAGGTCCGAACAGTTCACAATAAAAATTTCGATGAAATGAAAATGCAGTCCAATAAATAGCCAATTATTTCATGATACTTAAAAATTAAACATGCTCCATGATAACATAGCCCTTTTGCTGCGTAAAGCGGATATATCCACACAAAATTACATTATCTCTACCTGCGGAAACCTGATTCATCTCACAGGGTTTAAAAAACTTCTTGTTATGCTGCTAAAAGTGGATAATGCCATCTTCTCAAGAATGAAAATAAAATTACCCTGTATATTGTTGATCCTTGCATAGTGTTGGTGCATTGCGTGTTGACACCATTGTTGATATCTATTGTTGCACAAACATTTCCTTGCATCGTTGGTCCGTGCAGAATGTTTGTGAATTGCGTGTTGACACCATTGTTGATATCTATTGTTGCATAAACTTTTCCTTGCATCGTTGGTCCGTGCAGAATGTTTGTGAATTGCGTGTTGATACCATTGTTGATACGTATTGTTGCACAAACTTTGCCTTGCATTGTTGGTCATGATATATTTCTCATTTATATGCCCTGCCATCATTATGAATATCGATCTATTAGCGATAATTATTTTTATTTTCGAAATCTGAGGTAGACAGTGACCTTACTCATGCTTTGAAGGTCAAGTATGCAAAACTTCATGAAGATCGGAATAAAACTGTAGATTTGTATAAGAAACAAACCCACCCACAAACAAATGTTGTTCTTTGAAAGGTAGATGACTATACTTCTTCCTTTACTATCAGCGTAAATTGAAAACAATGGAAGAAAGCAATTAATTATCGAAAGAAATTCCATCTTAACTCACCATTGATATCAGAATATTCTTCAGGGTTGAATGGCAATTGGCCATCAGGAGAAATGCTCACAAATGCTCTCTGGTTATTGGAGAAGGCAATGTGACCAGCACTTACTCGCCTTAATAAAACCTCCAAATACCTGAAAATAATTCAATAGGTAATAGTTTATACTTATTGATTACAGAACAACATTATAGGCAAAGTATTAAGAGAAATTTATTTACCAAATCTTATACATTAAAAATTTACAAATGAGAAATATACAGGGAGACAAAAATTATTTGTACCATAAAAAATTCAAACGTTTTAACTAGATAAAATATCTCTATAAGGTTTGCAACAATGAAAACAGAAACTTTCAAAGATTTTAGCTGCTTCCATTAATGTGACTGAACCCAGCATGAAATGCCGTATTGCTCCTAATCAAAATGCCAAATCCCAAGCGGAAAACAATGCATGTGCTATAATTATGGGAATTAAAATCTCTGATTAAAGTTCAACTACGTTACTGTTTGGAATATGGGGAAGATCCACGTGATCGTTACACTCATGGACAAAATTATAAACTCAAATACATTTTGCATAAAACTTTAATGAAAAAGAAAAAAACTGCTTTAATAACTTGATGAGCAAATGTATTCAACTATTTAATGACCACTAAAACTTGTATCATGTGTTTCTAGTCATAAACGTTTCTAAATTTGGAGGAAAACAAAGATGTGCATTCACAGTTGGCCAAACTTATAAACTAACTGGGGAACCATCCGAACGTGTATCTCACAGTTTCACAAAACAAATTATTTCCATATATTTATTACTTCGTGGGGCCTCCATCATTTCTGATAACTTCAAACATTCTGTTTTGCTTTGAATCAATAAGGATATGAAGGTATTCACCTGTAATGCTTCCCCATCCATCCATAATTGCAGTTTTCAGTTCGTGAAAGTGTGAAACTGTCTATGATCTTTATAAACGTAGCATACAAGCTTTAACCACACATTTTCAATTGAATTGAGGTCTGGGGAATGTCCTGCCAGGCTAAAATGTTAAAAAGATGTTTTAGGATTTTCATGAAACCATGTTTTCATCATGTTTGAGCTGTGGCAAGGAGCATTATTTTGTTGGAAAGCCCAATTTTTCCACCAAGAATCTCAACAGAAGCTCCAAGTTGTTGTTCCAGAAGCCGTTTATGCCCCAAAGAATTCATTCGATCATCAATCATCACCAGATTACTTTTACCAATAGAGAAAAACAAGCCCAAACCATAACTAAACTGCCATTCATTTGACAGAATCGATAAGTAATGCTTGACAGAATCGACAATGACAATGCTTTCCTTTCCAATGAGGCAATATTCTGCATGTCTGGAAAAGTTAATACATGTAGACACAATTGCAGGACATGCTCCTCAAACCAATCTGCACAAGTTTGGCAGAACAATATCCCACTGGAAGACCCCATCATCATGGGGATACACAGGCATGAAGGGATGTAAATTGTCACCAGGAAGCTCAATATAGCAGTAACCTTTCAGTGATGTGTTTAAGAGTACCAACAAACCCAAACCATGTCATGCAAAAGCATGGAACCACCACCAGCCTGCATGGTGAACTGTAACATGCTCATGAGCCCAGTGATGTGTCAGATCCAGTGTTCTTGCATTAGCAATGATACTCTGGTGGGTCTTCTGCCATTATAACCCATGGATATTAAAGCACGAGGCACTGACTTGCTGGAAATTGATCTGGAAGCACCTACAATGAAAGTGTCAATGATTTCATGTGGTGTATTGCTTGTGGCTTGTCTAGACAATCCTAGCCAGACACCGGTTGCCACAGTCAGAGAACAGTTGTGGTTGGTAAAAGCTTCCAGAAGGTGTTCCCTGTGCATATGGGATACTATGGATTGCATAATGATGAATTCCTGAACCATCTCGGAAATGGCATGACCCATGCATCAGGCACCCACTATCATGCCATCATCAGGCACCCACTATCATGCCATCATCAGGCACCCACATCATGCTAGTTTCTGATATTTGTTGCCTTGAGGTGATTACAACGACAAAGATACGCGTAGATACAATGTACGAGGGTTGTTCCGAAAGTAAGTTTCATCATTTTTTTTTTCCCCACACAGAAACTTTATTGCCAAAAAACTACACTATGGCATCATGAACTATACACCTTGCACTATTTTTCGACATAGTTGCCACCGACATTGAGACATTTGTTGTAGCGTGCAATCAGCTTGAAGAAAGAGTAGCAGCAGGCAGGCGTGCCCGAGGCTATCCGATTTTGTGTGAGTCTTGTTGCATGTGGTTTTGCGTTGTCGCCCAAGAGAACAACATCTTCATTCAAGAGGTGAATGGAAGTTTCATCTCTTCTGTCTCTTTCATCGAATGGCAGACCTGAGTTTGGTGAGGGTGTCGCAGTAGCGTGCCGCATTGATGGTCCCTTGATGGAGGAAATCAACGAGAATCACACTTTTCGCAGAATACTGTTGCCATAATCTTTCCTGCGGAGGGTGACACTTTGAATATTTTCCTTACTGGTGAACTGGGATGCGACCACGTTGACAGTATACGCCTCTCTGCTATCGTGATTTGTACTCGAATAGCCTTGGGCATGCCTGTCTGCTGCTACTCTTTCTTCAAACTGATTGCACGCTACGACAAATGTCTCAATGTTAGTGGTGACTATGTCGAAAAATAGTGCAAGGTATATAGCTCATGATGCCATGCTGTATATTTTTTTGGCAATAAAGTTTCAGTGTGAAAAAAAATGACGAAACTTACTTCCGGAACAACCCTCGTATATAGGCACAACCATTATATGCTATTTTGGATTAGTCCAAGTCGACGTGTAGGTGACAGTAGTGTTCATTTGCATACTGCTTTCCAAAACTTTTAGCCTTTGAGTGTACATGCCTTGATGTAGTCCTATATGTAATCTATGTACAAATGTAGAATCTAAAGAACCAGATGCAAAAAATGAGATGGATGATGGTACCGTATCAAACATCCCTGATATATCTGAATGAGCTTTATATGCAAGATTTAAAATACACTGCTCATGAAGTGATAAAAAAAGCAAGCATTTGACTTTTGTTTGTTAAACAAGACCATCAGAAAAGCAAATGAAAAGTCAAAGTAAGTTGTCTGATTATGCAAATGAGATGCAAAACCAAACATTCAATTTATTGGTCTAAATGCTGAAAATCCTGGAGTATCTACACTTTCCTTGATCATTAAAGTGCACATTCTGCAATTCCCTTGCTCTTGCAATGTCTCTGCAAGAATCCAAAGCCAGGAGAGCCTTAGGATGTGGAACATTCCAAAGTGTGATTAGCAGACTATGGAATCACTTTCTGGAGACTGGCACAGTATGAAGAACACAAGGGCAGGGTTGCCCATTGTGACAAAAGCAAGAGATGAACTTTACTTGACGTTATTGGAAGAAGGAACTGGCTGCGAGGACAGTTTCTTCTATCACTGGACAACAGATATGTACCTAGACCATATGAAATCGGCTCCATTGTGTGGACTGTAATGGCGACCAATGGTATGCTTGCTGTTATCTGCTGAATACCATAGAACCCATAGAAGGTAGACTAATGAGCATCATCACTGAACCCGTGAAGAGTGGCCAGCTGTCCACTTCCGTCTTGAGTCAAGGTTTAGTCTGCAAACTAACAGTCATCGTGTCCTGATCTGGAATGAACGAGGAACACGGGAAAATCCAGGTTTTGTTCGAGAAAGGGACTCCTTTGGTGGTGGAAGAATCATGGTGTGGGCTGGCTTCAGCATGGGTTGTCATACTGACCTCCAGACATCAGAAACGGATCAGTGACTGCTGTCAGATATCTAGATGAGATCATGCACCCTATAGTGTTAACCTTTACTAGAGCAGTTGGAAACAATTTTCTTTTCATGGATGATAATGTAAGGCCCCACCCTGCGCATCTTATCAACAACATGCTTCAGGAAGCAGGAATCGAGTGCATGGACTGGCCTTCAAGTTCTCCAGACCTGAATCCCATTGACCACATTTAGGATGCACTGGGAAGACGTCTGGCAAACCATCCAATGCCTCTCAAAACACTTCTTAAGCTGTAAGTTGCCCTGGAGCAAAAGTGGCAGGAACCCACAAAAACTGCTAGACTATCTCATCTTGTCCACGCCTCATCGCTGTCAGTGTTTTGGCAGTCTTGTGTGACCATATACCCTACTGAGCAGTCAATGTGTGTCATTCTTGTTTTTGACATGCTTCTGTTCACCTCCATCAATATGTCACTTGCTACTCAGTCATGATAATTGAGTTTGCATAATTGGACAACTTTCTTTGACCTATCATTTGCTTATCTGATGTTCTTGTTTAATAAACAAAAATCAATTTTTTTTTTTTTTTTTTTTTAACTATTTCATATTCATTTTGAAATATCCCCTAATTTTGTGAGCAGTGCATTAACTAATGAAATTTAAACTTATTTATAAAGCTAATGAATAATATACCAGTTTGTATATAGGGCCGTGATTGTTTTTTCACCATGACTGTCTTGTGCTTGTGTTTGTTGCAAAAGAACGCTGTTAAATACACGAGTGATATCAATGTGAACTGAAATTATAAAAGTCAATTTAAATCAATTTTTTTTTTTATTTTGATGCTGGTTATGCAATTATATATTTGCCTATTAAATGTCTACTTACCATAATTTTCAGTACTCTGCAAAACACTCATGTAAGCTCTAACACTGCTTAAAAGTTCTGACGGTTTGGCAATTTCATTAGTTTCAGGATTGTACATCATCATTCCAACTAATGACCTGGTAA
>JAHWFO010008924.1:0-13542 GCA_023313115.1 Rhysida immarginata
TACATATTTAAAAACATAAGCCGGATATAAAATGTTATAATAGGTATTGAAAATTAATATAAAGTCACAGAAACCCAGATTCAAGATTTGAATACTGAATTAACCAAAGTAGAATTATAATTATTCTCACACAATTTTGCTATTTATTTGTGAATGTGAGTAGATCCTAAACTTAGCATTCATAATATTACAATTTGATTCGCGCATTCAATGCAATTTATTTTTCTGACATAACATTTTTCTTCCTCTGTTGTAGAATAATAGAATGTTAATATAGTTAATGAATGATTAGCTTGGAAAAATATAAGCAACAACATGATATAATGCAAAGATAAACAATTAGTAGAGATGTGATAGGGGATATGTGAAATAAATAAACTTTTTAGTCATTTAAACTATGGAATAGACAATGCTAAATTCTCCTATAGAGATTGTACGAGTATAGCACAGATTAAAAAAAGATAATCTATAAAGGAAATAACACTGTAAAATAAAAAAGCACTCTTACACCATTGTCATAGTTCTAAAATCAAAACGTGTCTGCTTTAAAAATACTTTTCCTATTACGTATTTGGGATCCTTTTATGAGTTTATAAAAAAAAAAAAAATAACCCAAGTTCACATAAATTCTTATTTCATGAACTACGGTAGGGAATTTTCCCGAGTCAAACACTGTAACTAGATCCATAAAGATCCAATAAAAGTTTCTGGTATCACATTGTTTGACTATATCAGAAAACTCGGTGTCTGAGAAATTATAAGGAAACTGATACTGGAGACTGGGGATGATACTCCAATCATAAAGAAATGGATATTTTGGAAAAATATAAACAATATAGTTCAGTAATATAAATCTAGAACATTAAGATTAATTATTTAATTTGTTCCCTACACTGAATACTGAAAACAACTTGATTAAGGAGAGACATTATTGCCTCTGATAACCAGCAGAAATGCTATATTATACCACCAATCAAAGGATCATAATCTGGCTAATAGGCCTCTTAATATGTGCACTGATTTTATGATTGACAAAAAAAAAGATTTATGTTATATTTCTTTTAACAAGCATATCAGTTTTTTTCAGTAAATCATCCTACAAGTTAATCTATTTCCCCTTTGTAATTTTTTTTCTGATTGTAATTCAGCACATTGATGTAAATTATCATCACCAATATTTGTCCATACTGTAAAAAGTACCAAAAGGGATAGAAGCCATAATTAAAATAGTTATTCTCAATAGTCTTGGTTTCATAAATATTGAATACTAGAAGAGGTACCCGGCGTTGCCCGGGATAATTACACTTGCACAAACTTTTCCTTTCATTGTTAGTTATGAGATATATATTGTTGGTTCATGCAGTGTGTTTGTGAATTGCGTGCTGATACCATTGTTGATACCTATTGTTGTACAAACTTTGCCTTGCATTGTTGGTCATGAGATATTTCTCATTAATATGCCGTGCCATAACCATGAATATCGATTTTTTATCGATATTTATTATTTTTCCGAAATCTGAGGTAGACAGTGACCTTCCTCATGCTTTGAAGGTCATGTATGCGAAATTTCATCAAGATCGGAATAAAACTGTAGATTTGTATCAAAAACAGACCCACAGACAGACCTACAGACAGACCCACAGACAGACCCACAAACATCCTTCTTTATATATATAGATTACTAGAAGAGGTACCCGGCGTTGCCCGGGATAATTACACTTGCACAAACTTTTCCTTTCATTGTTAGTCATGAGATATTGATTGTTGGTCCATGCAGAGCGTTTGTGAATTGCGTGTTGATACCATTGTTGATACCTATTGTTGTACAAACTTTGCCTTGCATTGTTGGTCATGAGATATTTCTCATTAATATCCCTTGCCATAACCATGAATATCGATTTTTTATCGATATTTATTATTTTTCCGAAATCTGAGGTAGACAGTGACCTTCCTCATGCTTTGAAGGTCATGTATGCAAAATTTCATCAAGATCGGAATAAAACTGTAGATTTGTATAAAAAACAGAACCACAGACAGACCCACAGAGCCACAGACGCACAGACCCACAAACATCCTTCTTTATATATATAGAAGAAATACGGTAGCTTTATTACTACTAGGAGGCCTAATGTGATTACAAAGTAAAGAGATGCTGCAAATAAGATGCCTCAGACACACAGTACTTAATTTCCATGAAATAAAAAAAAAAGAAACTGCAGATGTAAAATGTTACTTCATTTAATTTTTATTGCATGCAACATCGACAAATATAATTTGTCATACTTACGTATAAAGATAACATTTTTCATATATAATTTTACCAGCATTAAAAATCAATTAGGAGAATGCAGCTTTGAAGTGAATGTGATGAAATTGTATCTCCCAATTTTAACTGCAATTAAACTTTTATTGAAGAAGCCTACTACATTAATTAAAATGAATGATAAAATGTTTTGAGTGTATTGAAATGAGTGTAATAATTTAAAATTACCTCTTCTAATAATCTGTTAAAGATAAAAGAGCCCTATCTAATTAAAACCTAATGCTTATAAGAAATACATTTTCAAATGATAGAAATTAAGTAATCTTAAATTAGTAACATGAATTAAATTTTATTTTTGGTAAATTATATGAAAGATTTGTGAGCAATGTGAATGGTATTAGCAACATACAAGCCAATACGCTTATTACACAGCAAGTGATCATCTGTACTGATATAAGAGTATCAATTTCTGTGTGACAGGAGATAAGCATAATTTATTTTACAGAAATGTCATCAATGAAAATTTATTAAATCACTGAAGTTAATATGCTGTCAGTAAGGGACTTCTAAATTGTAAGGAAAATGAGCTACATTTAAAATGTTATGTAGGCTACACAATATACATATACTTGCTAGCCATAATCATTCATTTTCACAACTGGAAAGAATATTTTAAAAGGTTATTATAAAAATGCAACAAAAAACACGTCTCTAATAACAGCCTCTCTATTAACAATCTCACTGATATTTAACAACTTACTTGTTACAGATTGATCACTTGTTATTAATTTATCATCTGTACTTTTAACATAAAGGAATTTTCATAAGCCTTAAAATTCTTTCTAAATGAAAAGACTACATATCCAAAACTGAAATTGTAAATTACTGAGTAATTAAAATACATAAGTGTAAATGAATAAAAGAGGAAGAAAGTATTTTTCCTTCTGAAACTGCAGTGTAGGCCGTGATATAAGATTATATAAATATGTAATAAAAAAAATTCCCATAAGTAATAGTCAACATATCAATGAAACCTTAAAAATTTTTAAACGTAGTCATACTGAATGTTCTTGGAAAAGGTTATTTTTAATATTTATTTAATATTGGAATGTCATGAAATAGTTTGATGTTAACCATTAGTAATTCATTAATGATAACCAACATTTCCAGAATAATGATATCTGGAAACAAGAAGCCAAGAAAGTGGAACATGCAATTTCTTCCTTATACAATTTGCTGCCCTGAATAAGATTCTGTACAAGAAATAAGAAAATCATGAAAGTTATTTATCATTTGAAGTCCACTTGAAGCATTTATTTATGAAAAAAAATAATTCAGGTTACAAACCATATTTTCTAATTAAAACACTTGGTTTCTGAGTAAACATAACTGGGAACATTTTCAGTATTCTTAAACACAAAACGGATGCAATAGCTGATATTGGTGATGGGGTTTCATGATTTTATCCCGAGTGAATTTCTTTATAATTCTGAAATAACATAAATCGTTTTTACTTATTAATTAGAGGTGATGCAGTAATAAATTCAAAACGTAAACTTACATGCTGGATGATATCGTGTGCGGAAATTTAAGAAACGCTATTCTGTAGTTTTACCTGCTAAATAATTTTTTACTCAACGCTAACTAGCTGAGCATCACACGAGACTACTTGTCGAAATACGATAAAATTTTAACGGTGTACACAGTTTTATGTACCCTATTACTCCTTTAAAATTCATTATCTTAGGCGTTATAGAACCTGAGTTATTAACTTGTTGATCTTGGTGGGGGCATTTTTATTTCTGTTCATATCTAAGTTAGCGTTCAAATTCGGACCCATGTTCATAGGAAAAATATTATTCCCCTATACAAACAGTACATGGTATTTCATTCTTGACCTACATTTCTGAATCACCCTGTAAGGGGAGGTCTTTAAAAAATAAATTCATTTATCTTAGTCGCATTTATCTCAGTCATCACACGATGTGCAGATAGTTAACATTTCGTATCCAAAAATATTAAATCTTCTAATAACCTTAGAGGAGGGATGGGTGGGTAGAGAGCGCATGACCACGTGATTGGTGGCAACAGGCTCAAGAGCAATACAAGAATAAGTATAGTAAATCGTTATTTATCTTATGAAATAATGTGTAATAAAACTGAATAAAATAGATTTTTGAAAAGAAATTGCTTTGATTATTTAATGAATAGTAACTATTATCTATAGATTGAAAATTAACGTAGAGAAAATATAAAAGTGATTATTATTAATTGAACTTCATCTTCAAAATATTTCAATGCACTAAATTATTTTCAAAAACGTATACATTTTCATTACTTAGAATCGCCTTAATTTATTTGTAAAACAAAAGAAATTTAATAAAATTATCATAATTAAAACACGTTTTAATTTTTTAAAGTTATAAATGGCATCTCACTTTGTCATGATCACTTGCAAAAGTTGCTTAATAAATCCATGGGAGAAATAAGTAGCGAAATCTTAGAGTATTTTAAAATAAGGTTACACCATGTTGCAAAAACAATCACGCAAGAACAACAACTCCGGAATTCCTCTCCGACGGGTTCACCCAACTAGTCACGCGTTGGCGCAATGCTCGGAAAGGAATGGGGACTATGTCGAAAAATGAATAGTGCATTACATAGAGGATAAATGTGAGTATAAGATCCAAAAAGAATTTTGAAAATCGGTTAACAAATAAAAAAGTTACAGCCATGGAGACCTTATTTATCAATCGCCCCTGTATATTCAACTTTGCTTATTTTTAACATTGTTGATTATTGCAGAAAAGTTAATTGTAAAAGATTAATTTTAGTTTGTCGAAGGCCTACCCAGTGGAAGGCCTGTAAAATTTTTGTAAGAACCAGTTAGTTTGAGTGTAGCAATTACAAACAATGCTTTCAATTGCCGATCTTTACCACTTCAATTTAAACACCCTCCCTCATTAGTTAAGTCACGTTACACTTATCCTCTTCTCTGTATATTGCCAGTTGAAATTCCAGATTCTCTGTTGTTCCTAATTTCCTTTTGTCATGGCAAATATTTACGATGTCATAATCTCCTGGACAGTGTCAAAGTTGTGTTTATTGCTGATGACATGCTCGGCGAAGTTACACTCGTAGGGGTGAACCCTAATTGCTGAAAATATGTTTCTTATACTTTTGGGAGAAGGAGCGTTTTGTACGTCCTAAGTAGAATTTCTCACAAAAACGGCACTTAAGTTTGCAAATGCCGCTCTTGTCATAATTATTACTTGCGTCATTAACGGATGATCTCCTTAAGGTACGGTCGGTAGTGGTTTTAGTTTTGAAGGCTATTTTGGTGCCTTTTTTCTTGAGTGAGTTGGTGACGAGATGTACGTCCTTATTGAAAAACGGGAATTTGTTCCATGGGCAGCTGCTACTAGCTTCAGGATCTTGCTTCTTGTTGCGGAGCTTGGATAATACTTCACTGACGTCTTTGTTGCTGTAACTATTCCGAGTGGTTATTTTATTTGATGATGGAAAGTTCACTGTTTGGCTTCTTCGTGGAGGGGTAGGGTTATGGCCCTATGAACAATGGAGCAGATTGCCGTGAGTTGGAGTTTCCTCTAATAACCATTCTTGGCTGTAGTGGTGAGTTTCCTGAAGACGTGGAAAGTTAATTTATCAGCCTCTGGTTCTCCTGTGATTGATAAATTCAGGTAGTTGAGTGTATAGAGATGGAAGGCTGCTTAGTACTGAAGATGGCTACTTAGTAGCCGAAATATATACACGTATGGTATAAAAAATTTCGTTTTGTGGACAAGCGGTTTCGTTCCTTCTATCTCTATTCAAGTATCCACAGCTTTTGAAGGTTAGTTTATTATATATTTTTATATAATTTTAGCGAGTTGAGTACATTTTCTTTTTCCACTTCCATGGTGATCAACATAGGATGACAATGGCAGGGTTAGGATGGGTTAGGATGTTGGGTTAGTGCAAATGGTATCTTCTATGTGTTGTAAGAAGTTCTCAGACACTATTCCGCTGGTTGGGGATTCCATGGCTAGGCCCACGTACTGTTGGAAATTTTGCTGTCCATACATAAAGTAGTTTTGGCACAAGACCATTTTAAGCAGGTAGATAATGTCTTTATTGTCAATGTCGTCTTCATTGTTATCACTAGGCAGCTTTTTATGAGCTTGATGGGCTCCTTTGTAGGTATGTTTGTGTAGAGATTATTTATATCCAACTAGCAGTGGTACCCGGCGTTGCACGGGATAATTATACTTGTAGGTAAAGAGTACAAATCTCAAAAAATTAAATTACAACTCCCAATTGGTTAAATAATAACTCAATCATTACAACACAGAGCAAAGGGATTATCCATTCTACTAAAAATACGAATAACAGGAAGTCTAGGTGCATTTTTATCTAAACTTTTCTTGACTTGCCTACCACTGCGGAGCATCACCAGATAGTTTAGACTCAAATTTTTCTTACCCTTGACCTAGAAGCTCTTATAACCTGCTGCTCTATTCAAAACTACCATTGTTCAGATGTTTCAAACGCCCGTATAGCTTTTTGTGTTTTAGCTGCAGAGTTTCTATGACCAATACTCGTTCTTTATCATTCCTTTCCAGACACATAAATTTTTTGCTAGTCGTCTGGACGTTTGATAGCGAGCTCAAGGGAGACACGCGTGACTCCTATGCCTAATCAATACACGGTGCCTTATTCATGATTTATCACTGCATGTGCACTTTATGCTCATTATCAATAATTCTTGGAAACGAACGTTCAGTCATTGCATTATCAGCATCTCAGTTTCCAAAATATACACTTTCCCACAGAATATAGCCAAAATGTATTTTTAGGAACTGTTTGGATATGCTGTGCTTTCAAATAAGATAGGTGATAACCCCGGCGTATCTCGGGGTTAAGTTTTTTTTTGGAATAGATTTTGAAATATCTTAAAAATAAACACATGAAAATGCTTAGAATTAATACAGTAAAATTTCTTAATGAAAATTTGAAAAAGTTTTTTTTAACGGCTCACAATGGATTGACCTCTCCAAGGATGCCACTGCTAGTCTAAATAATTTCTTACTCACGTAATCTTACTTTACATGTACACTTCATGTTGTTGCATTTCCCTTTCTTCTCTCGATGTCTTGAATCAAAACTTGGCCATTCATCTCCGTGTAGTCTAGCGATCGCCAATTTTTCTACTGACATGCTAACCATTTGCTCAATACAGCACGGAGCTAAAGGAGTGCTTCCTCTGTCATCTTTGCACTCTTTCTCAATATTCTGCTAACTCTCCATTATATCCAGTTACTGATCATTTTTAAAAATTTTCAAGAAATTGGTAAGTACTAAGAAAAGCCTGAATAACGAATTCTATGCATTGTTGCAAATTGAAATTTATCTAAATTGCACAAACTTTGCCTTGCATTATTGGTTATGAGATATATATTGTTGATCCTTGCATAGTTTTGGTGCATTGCATGTCAACACCATTGCTGATACTTATTGTTGCACAAACTTTTCCTTGCATTGTTGGTCATGAGATATTTCTCATTAATATGCCCTGCCATAACAATAAATATCGATTTTTTATCGATAATTATTATTTTTCCGAAATGTGAAGTAGACAGTGACCTTCCTCATGCTTTGAAGGTCAAGTACGCAAAATTTCATCAAGATCGGAATAAAATTGTAGATTTGCATAAGAAACAAAGAAAACCACAAACAAACAAACAACCCCACAAACATCCTTCTTTATATATATAGACTAGCAAAGGTATCCGGCGTTGCCCGATATATTTATACTTGTAGGTAAACAGAACATTCTCAAAAAATTAAATTAAATTTTGCAATATCTTAAAAATAAACACATGAAAATGCTCAGAATTAAACAGTAAAAATTCTTAATGAAAATTCGAAAAAAGAAATTTTTAAGACTCACAACGGATGGACCTCTGCAATAATTTCTTAATCACGTAAACTTACTTCAGATGTACACTTGATGTTGTTGCAATTTCCACTCTTCTCTCGATGTGTTGAAGCAAAATTTGGCCATTCATCACTTTGTGTAGTCTAGCGGTCGCCAATTTTCTATTTACTTGCTTCCCATTTGCTTAATACAGCACGGAGCTAAAGGAGTGCTTCCTCTGTTGTCTCTCCACTCTTTTTCAATGCTAACTCTTCATTATCTCCAGTTACTGGTCATTTTTAAAGATTTTCAAGAAATTGTTAAGTACTAGAACTCTCTTTTCTAAGAAAAACCGGAATAACAGGAATTCTATGCATTGTTACAAATTGAAACTTATCCATATTGCATCATCATTTTAAGTTCATTGTTATAATTCTTGGAAACGATTGCTTTATCATTGCATCATCATTTTATGCTCCTTGTTATTGGTGAATTGCGTGTTAACACCTTTGTTGATACCTATTGTTGCACAAACTTTTATTTGCATTGTTGGCCATGAGATATATATTGTTGGTCCGTGCAGAGTGTTTGTGAATTGCGAGTTGATATCATTGTTGATGCTTATTTTTGCAAAAACTTTGTCTTGCATTGTTGGTCATGAGATATTTCTCATTAATATACCCTGACATAACCATGAATATCGATTTTTTTATCGATAATTATTAGTTTTCTGAAATCTGAGGTTGACAGTGACCTTCCTCATGCTTTGAAGGTCAAGTATGCAAAATTTCATCAGGATTGGAATAAAACTGTAGATTTGTATAATAAACAAACAAACAAACCCACAAACAAACCCACAAACAAACAAACATCTTTCTTTATATATATAGAAGATGACATCAGCCCTGTGTCAGCATTGATATCGTTTGATCCAAGTTTATCGGCAGCATCTTGAGAATTCTTTATAGTAAACCTGTTTTCAAGGTGGAGTTTCTGGCTTAGAATACTGGCTAGCCAAATTTTCCTGTTTTACACAGAAAACCATCAAAATGTGTGGCTTTCCTGTTTCGTGCATACTTTTTGCCACAGTTCATTGTATTTGACTGCTATGCACCAAAATGTGTGGATTTCCAGTTTCGTGCACATTTTTTGCCAAATATGATGGTGCTGGTCTAATGTTTACGATGGGTCTTATAGAGTCTTTTATTTATTTTATTTGTAGTTTTCTACTGTATCACTCACAATCTTCAGTTACTTTATTATGTATTTCCACTTGGTAATCCAACCCCCAACTTTCTTATCCCACTCTAAACCTCACCCCGGCTATTTTGAGTGCCTGCCTCTTCCCTGCAGGCGGTGGTCAACATCCCATCTAGGTTCTCTCCCAGCTAGCAGTGAAAGGGGATCCCAGGTTTGACTTGCAAAGCCCGCAATTACTAGCATTTCAAAATCATCATTTCTACTCATGTACTTTCCACGTTTTTTGGCTTATTATACTTTATACAAAAATATTTTGTATTATATAATTTCCCATTCTAATGTAACTCATCACCCGACCTTCTCCTAAGCAGTATGCGTGGGAGGGAGTACCCCCTCTTTTACAGACTGAAACTGACTGAAACGCGTCTTGGCATTAAAGTTTTTCCTGTTGCATGTAGACGCTTTCTCTATTTGTTGATTACCTGCAACACTGGACCTTAACTCATCTTATGAATTATATAACAATAAAACTGCGATTAACGGGGCACAACTCCCACTGGAGTAAACCAGCACAGGGCCATTCCGGCACAATTCAGGTCAATGAAAGTTTCACACGTTGAGGAATGTAGCGTTAATCCAGAGGAAATATTATTTGCATCGGCGCAGTCGCCATCAAAAATAAAAGAACTCGCCATAAGAAATCCATAATCCTATAATTATCTGAGGATACTTCCCTGCACGGCGTGCACAGCCTCTAGAACACAACGTCCGATTCTGTCCAGGTCACGTTAGACGGACGACCACAGTTTATCCTATAGGTGGTGAATCTCAATAAACATTGTCAGCAAAATTAGGCAGACATATGAGTTAAAACATCAGTAAATCATGACATTATTAAACGTTTATCATAACGGGCGCGGACATCGAACAATTTTAACATGCTAGATCATCTTTCACACCTGCTATCTATCCAGTCCGGACAAAATCTTATTCCTAATCATACGACAAAAAAATATTTAAATATTCCATATACAACAACTAACAGAAACAAACATGAGATGTCAGCATCACTTCCCAAAAGCGAAATCTGGTAACAATGCTCAGATCAAAGGTTATTTTAAGCTTAAATAAAAACAATTCGACGAAACATAACTAACATAACACTTATTAAGCAAAATAAAACGAAACAACTAAATCTATATAATAATACGTGAACATCGAAGTTGGGGTACATTTTTGGGGTACTTATTATATAAGGAGGGGAATCAAACTTATTTCATTCAAAAGGTATTGCGCCATAGAAGCGCAGAAACTAAGAAACAAGTCTCTGGGACCACAATTAGCCGAGATATTAATTAAAAATCAATACCGATAGGATGCTAACAGAAACCTTGATCACTGAAACGTTATACATTGTTACATGATCATCAGTCGACCATTGTTAATAGTATTTGTACCACGGTCTATAGATATTCATGGTCATCGAGCTTCGGCCATTTTCCATTGTTTCGAGTAGCTAAGGAAAACATATCGTGCCAGGTGCCACATAGATCGCATCAGGGCAACACCTCATACATTGTTACATCATCAGAATAGTGCAAATTCAGGGCTTATTATTGGTAGAAATACGAATAACAAAGCACTACTATGATGATGTAACAATGTATGACGTTTCTGTGCAGAGGCTTTCTCTTTAGGAGGTGTTGATCAGGGCCGACCGTGACCTGCGATAGAGGTTTTTCTTTGAAACTGAAAATGAAAGTGAAGTTTCTGTCTGTCGATAGGGCGGCGCTGCAGGCGTTTTTGGGCCGATTGTACATGCAGCGCCACTTTTCAATAGAGTTCCCGCCCTATTGTTTGAGCTAGAAACTTTAGCTTCATTTTAAGAATGGAGCTCGATGACCATGAATATCTATAGACCGTGATTTGTACTAATAAGTAGCCCTAAATTTGGTCGACTTATGATGATGTAACAATGTATGACATTTCAGTGATCAGGCCTTTTGTTTAAGATTTAATTGCATTGTTTATATTTCGAAAAGAAAAAAGTTTCCAATTTCAATATTTAAAGTTTGTTATGCCTCGAAGAAGAACGCTAACTGCTCGGATTTAAAGGCAGAATAGATAGCGTAATAGAAATAATGTCGCACAGGTCGAAATCGATATTGATATTTCTATTGTTGTTTTTAAAGATGTATTTAAATGTGCAGAATTTTTGATAGTTATGATTTTGGTTTGATGAATTAACGCTGCAGAATTTGTAATGCAAACATTTCGCATCTGAATTTACTTTACGTGATACAACGGCACTCACTTCGTGTTGTCATAAGGGTAAAGTTTATTGCCGCCATTGAGACAAAATTTACTTTTAATGCACTGTATAAGAGATTTACTTCAAATGATCAAACCATAAAAGAGAAATCAAAGAATTATTTCAATAATACTCGTATCAACAATTCATCGTTTGCTATGGTCAGTTTTGAAGCTAAAATTTCAAATACAGTTTTGCGTGGAGTGTATCATTTTAAGACCAATGACTTCTATGTATGGCCGTTCACCATGTTATGCGCAGTTATATTTTTATGACATTGATATTGCTGTTAACTATAGCCTGCTTGAACAATCAAATCAATCGTGCTTTAACAATTTAATCCGTAGGATTTCTATTGAATTGGAGCGCGTTAATTGTTTTGTGCGATCTTTTACTGCAATGAAACATTATTGTGTAAGAGCTGAAAATGCATATAGAGAAATATGTATGCTTACTACTGTTAACCAAAATTTAGACCTTCGATGATGGTACAATGATGCAACTCAAACTGATGTTGCTATTATTTTTGGCACGTTGATAGTGAGCTACCATTCGAACGAAATATGGTTTCTTTTTTAAAAAGCAATGGTATAGCCAAAAACATCTCAGTTTCAGATTCGTTCTGGAAAACTCAGATTTTTATGTAAAAAAATAGATATAATTTCATTTGTAAATAATTATTCTATTTTTTCTATTCTCTAAGTTTTTTTTACTGTTTGCCGACACTGATTGTTGAGTATATATTGTTTTACTAAATGTTAATTAAAAAATCTCCACGTAATAGTCACTGTCTGCAGCAGTTGTTCCTCGCGAATAATTTTCGTGATCACGAGGATGTTGTGTCCCACTATTGTTGATGTTCTTTCCGTGGTTACTGGTTTTCTTATTTCAGACAGACCACTTCCAGCTTCTGGCTTGACCAGTCGTCCTTCCTTCTGGTCCTCCACGTCCTTGCTAGCTTGCAGCATGGCGTTCAACTTCCGTTTATCATTTTCATTTCAATGCTCTGCAAATTGTTCCCACCCTGCCGTTCGATCTTTAGTTTCTTATTGACTCAAAACCAGAATTGACTATTTCTTGAATTCCTCCGACCAATCAGAAGCGTCAAAAGGAAAAACAGGTTTCAGTTTCAGATTTCCATTCCAATTTGAGAGAAACGTCGAGGAGCCAACATGGCGAACTCGCTTTGCATCGTATAGAAATGCTACACGTTAAGCATTTTTATCTTCGCATCGAGCAGCTAATATGCTAATATGAGATAGGATGAATATTTCGAATTACGCCGACAATTTGCAATTCAAGAAACGCCACATGTCATTCCTTTAAATATATCTGACTATATATCCGACTATAATAGATCACATGCGTGATGCGTTTCGATGCCTCCATCCTCCCCTTCTCCCCAAGCAATTTTACTCATTCTGTACTGCTCGCGTCGCTCTTTTTTAGTTTATTTCATGTAATCATATCGCAGATTTTACAATTAGTGCTACAAACTTGGGAAAATTACAATTTATCACAAATAATAAAACTGCTGTAATAATAATGGCTTTGAACAAAATATTAATAATAAATAAACATAATCAATGTTTATAATAATAATGAAGTATAAAGCCAATATATGAGGAAAATATTAGCTATAAAGTCGTGTAAATTCATAAGAAAATCCAATGAAGTTAAAATTATTACAAATATTGCACAAATTTTATAAATTTTGAAATTTTATATAGCATTTATAATAAAATATACTTAATTTATAGCCTGTGTTAGTTTTTATTTTGAATAAACGTCTAATGAAACGCTAAGTAATTAAAAGTTCTGTTTATTTTTTAATAACGATTTTACTTGAAA
>JAHWFO010008925.1:0-15615 GCA_023313115.1 Rhysida immarginata
GCGCATTCGTATGAATAAACTTTTGTTGTGGATTAGTAGTTTCCTTGCGTCCTTATTGGACCTCTTATTGCACTTTTGAAAGAAAATGTACCAAATGTTTCATAGATATATTATTTTCAGATGAAGTAAAAATTGAATCAACTTATGCCGTCCTAACACTGATTTAGGAGTTAATGCTGAATGGTATTCAATATCCCACGAGAAGCCATTGTGATGACATAAATGGTGTCATGGGAGGTCTTTTTCTTCATTCATGTTTACAAACCAAAGATATATTTTATTTATCTGAAGGACAATTAGTCTCCTAGCAATGAAATTTTCCAGGAGACTAATTGTGTATATTAGGTATATCGTCTCCTGGTGTAAATCTCTGATATTGAAATTGAAAAAATAAGAAACAACCGACAAAACAGGTTTGAAAATGCCACCCGTCAATACCATGCTTCTACTCCTGTTTATAAGCCCTGGGACAAATGTACGGCGAAAGCTTGGCTCATACCGCCATATATAAATCGCCAGTGGACTAAGTTCTGAATGTAGAGTGTTCGCCTGCAGCATGGAAAAAACGGCAGATTTATCAGAGTGCGACAAAGAACAAATCATATAAACTTTACAAACCCTACTATAGCTTCATACTTAGGTTTGTTCAGAAAAGTAAGTTTAAAATTTCTTACTCAAACTGATATAGAGTATTTTGCCATTGGCTTTATAGGGTTGTCCTTCTTAGCGAGACAGAAAAGAAAGAAAAACCAAAGCTCGGACTGGCATTCGAAGTTACTGGTATCTGAAGTCTCCTGCCTCGGCTAGGAGAACGACGCACGACCGCGCTGCGGAACTTTTCCAAATTTTCGAGTCACTGGTAGTCCACTATAGGTTTGTTCGTAGCAAGGAAATTCTCATCATCTTAAGATTACTTTTGGAAAATCTTGTTGTTAAAGAAAAACCATTCCCTTTAGAACTCTCATCGGGTATGCTATTGTGGTGTACGAGAACTACTGGTGGTCATGTCAGAGAAATTTGAAGACAGTGAAGAATTTAAATTCCGTTTTTGTTTCGCCCATATTTATGCTTCCGTCTCAGTCAGATGAATTAATGCACCAACATGTCAAATTTTGTTTTTCAGAAAACTCACACCCACTTCAGAAAATGATAAGACCATATAAAGTTGTCTTCATATGAGGTAGATCATGCATTAGAACTACTAAAAGATTTGAGGAATCAACATTAGAATTTGTCTGTGAAAACAATTGTTCAGAGACCATTGTAAAAATTTTGCCATTTTGAATTGTAACATCTTTGATATTTATAGTCAGCTCAAAATTATATTTTACCAAAGAAATTTCTTCTTACTTGCAACATTTCTGCAAAGTTTAAATAAAATTGAATATGATGCTCTTAGAAATAAATGTTTGTGTTTCGAAGGTTTTTGCAGCGCAAAAAGCCACTAAAAGAATTTTAAATATTATATTTTATATTTTAAACCGTAAGAAAGCACTATTTTATGTACCTTAAAATAAGCTATAGACCACTTTTTCTATCTCAACTCTATAAAAAGTTATGTTGAAATAAAAAATTTTCTACGTCACACTTTCTACCGAAATAATTTTCTGGATATTTAAGAACTCCAATATTTGGCTCTTACCAAGATATTGAATATAAATTGCAATAAGGCATTTTTTACAAAAATATAAATGTGCATAAAAACTTTCAGAAAATCAGAAACATGAAATTTCTGAGATTTATTGGTTTTTCATGGAATGACCCATTAAATATTTGTTGCGATTTAATTCGAACATGTTAGCTCTTATTTAAATTATTCTAACGGCCAATCTATTAGCCGTATTAACCCGTGACTTTCTAATGCGTAAACATCATGATTAGCGAGAACATCACCAATCATGTCTGTAGTCTCGGCTCCAGAAGATATATAGGCTGAGCAGTCCCGTACTCTGAGGAGTTTTTCTCAAAACCGGCCTATCCAAATTTGGTCAGATTTTCAGAATATCTTAACCCTTAAAGGTAAACTCCACAGAAAAAATCGACTTTATTTTTTTTGCATCATAACATTAATCCAGGTTAATAGAGTATTTATCATTCAAAATTTTTCGATTTTTCTTAATATTTTATTAAGAAAAATGCCTCGGAAAATTGAAAATTTGCGTGGGATCTTCCATTCCTTCTCCACAGAATACGGCGGAACAAGCTGTCATTTCCTGCCGCGGGAACCTCGGGGAATTTCGTCGCCGAGATTCTAGTCGCTTAGAACGATTCTACATATCGTAAGATTTTGCTAAGCTGTTTTATGTCGGAATGCCTTCAATTTGTTCTCTGTTTGGATGGGTTGGATTAGTTTTTGACAGCGAGGGAACTGGTATCCAACTCCAAACAGCATCGTGTGCTCATTTTGAAGCGTCTTGCTGTGTTTACGCATCCGCCGTTTTAAATTCAGTACTTACTTACTTACTTACTTTTCAAACCCGCTTATCCGTTAGGGTCGCGGGGGCAGCAGCCCTATGGAGGATCTCCAGCGATCGCGATCTTCCGCCATCAGGCGCATGTCCTCCCTGGTAATATCCAAGCGACTCGAACCCAGATTCTCCAGGTAGTCTAGCCACCTGGTTCTAGGCCGACCCCTTGGTCTCTTACCCACCGGCTTGGAAAATAACAACTGCCTAGGAAGACTAGTTTGCGGCATCCGAATCACGTGGCCATACCAGCGCAACTGAGACCTCTCAATGCGGAGAAGTAGCGGCTCAACACCTAAAGATTCCCTTATTGTATTGCTGTACACTCTATCTAGTAGGGTAACACCTGCAACACCTCTCAGAAATCTCATTTCGGCCGCTTGTACCCGCGATCGCACTCTTTCGGTCATTACCCAAGCCTCATGACCATAGGTGAGAATGGGGACAAAGATGGATTTGAAGACGGAGAGCTTAGCTTTGTTACTCAGCTCGCGTTTCGTTACCACGGATCGCCACAGTTCACGTCTGACACAGCTTGCTGCACCGATCCGAGCATCCAATTCTTTCTCCTGCCGTCCATCACTCGTGAATGCAATCCCGAGATACTTGAATTTCTCCACCTGTCTCAATGAGAGGGAGAGCGCACTGAGCAGGCTGTCTTGAAAGGACCAGAACCTCGGTTTTAGCCACACTGATCTTCATCCCAGCTTCTTCACATTTGGCTGCAAGCCGGTCTAGTGCATGCTGAAGGTTCGTGCGAGAAGACCCAAGGAGGACAAGGTCGTCAGCAAAGAGCAACCTCTCCACCAGGCAGTCGCCCACACAAACACGCTCATCGCCTCGGCTGCCCCTGTCTATCCAGTCCATAAAGATAATGAACAAGATGGGCGACAGTACGCACCCTTGGCGGAGTCCAACACCCACGGTGAACGGTCTTGACTTAATGCCATTTATCCGGACACACATCTCAGAGCTTTCGTACAGAGACATGATAGCAACCAGTAATTGCCCATCCACTCCATACTCTTGCAACACTTGCCAGAGCTTCTCCCGAGGAACTCTGTCATATGCTTTTTCGAGGTCCACAAAGCAAGCGTAGACCTCTTTTGCATACTCCCAGGATTTCTCAAAGATTTGCCTTAGAGCAAAGATGTGATCCGTCGTGCTTCGGCCAGGTCGGAAACCACACTGCTCCCCTGACAGTTTGGAGTCGACTATTTCCCGACTTCTCTTCTCCAGACACTTAGCGTACACTTTCCCAGGAATGCTGAGCAAAGAGATGCCTCGATAGTTGTTGCAATCTCTCTGGTCTCCCTTTTTGAAGATAGGGATCACAATTCCTGTCTGCCATTGCTTAGGGGCCTGTCCAGATATCCAAGCAACCTGACACACTCGAGTCAGCCACAGGATACCATCCTGATTTAAGGCCTTTAACATCTCGGACCGGATTTCATCATCACCTGCAGCTTTGCCAGTCTTCAGGGACTTAATTGCCCATCTGACTTCTGTTTCAGTGATACTACCGTGACTATTCTCCGCTCCAAGGTGCATCTCGTATGTCTCAGTTGTTGTCGTCACCGGATTAAGAAGAGATGCAAAGTATTCCTTCCACCTATGCAATACGCTCTCCTCCGTTTTCAGAAGCCTCCCATCTGAACTCTTAATAGTTTGTGATGAAAGAGACTTCTTTCCACGGAGGCGGCGCACGGTCTGCCAGAACACCTTGTTTGCCGAACCATAGTCTGCCTCCAATTTCTCCCCGAACTTCTCCCAGGTCTTGGCTTTAGCTGTTGATACTGTCTTTGCTGCTGCTTTTCGCGCCTCAGTGTACCGCACTCGGCTCGAAGTTGACTTATTTGCAAGCCATAGCAAATAGGCTTCCTTCTTTGCCTTGACAGCTTCTTGGACTTCACCGTTCCACCACGCAGTCCTTTTCTCACCGCCCTGCGCCACACTCAGCCGCTTACGACCACAGCACAATGCAGCCGAAGTAATCACAGCAGTTTTAAACAACTGCCACTCCTCTTCAACAGTACCACGATCACTGGGAAGTTCTTTGAAACTTGAAGATATGTTATCTGCAAAGGTCTTCCTCACAGCTCTATCCTCCAGTGCCTCCCATTTGATGCGCCAAGTTTGTCTGAACCTAGTATTTCGCTTGGTTGGCATGGATTCAGAGAACCGCAAAGTGCAGACAACAAGGTGGTGATCAGTTGATAGTTCTGCCCCTCTTCTCACACGAGTATCCAACACTGATCGGAATAAGTCAGCTGAAACAATTACAAAATCAATCAGTGACTTCTGGTCCATTGCATCCCTGTACCAGGTATACTTATGGACATCCCTGTGCTGGAAGAAGGTGTTTGTGATGGAAAGTCCATTGTTGCAACAGAGATCCAACAAGCACCTCCCATTCGCATTTAAATCGGGGTCACCATTCCTCCCAATCACGCCTTTCCACGTTTGGTCATCAGCCCCTACGTGTGCATTGAAGTCGCCCATCAGGATGACAGAATCTGCACTCCCTCTCCTGCTAAGAGCAGCATCAACTTCATCTAGAAAAAGTGGGTACTCTGTGACTGCATTCGGAGCATATGCAACGAATAGAGAGAGAGACCGTTTCCCTATCTGAAGTCTCAGGAGACACAGTCTTCCACCTAAGGGGGTCCAATCTGCAACATAATCTGCCAGCCGGGGACTTGTGAGTATCCCCACTCCCGCCTGGGCAGTCATGTTAGGGTCGACACCAGAGTAGAAAAGCTTCCACCCTCCTTCTAAGTCCACAGTTCCAGAACCCGGACGTTTCGTAGAGGTAATACCTATGATATCCAGTCGATACCGTTTGGCTTCCTCCACTAACTCTGATTCCTTTCCTGTCATGGAGAATACATTCCAAGTGCCAATTGACAGCACCCGATCCCGTTGTCGCTTTACCAGTTTCTCCTCCTGGGTAAAAGCATGCGCTGCCCCCGACCGCTTCCCCAAGCGCATAGCGAGTGCCCTGGTGGGGCTTCTCGGAGGCATTGCTCCGAGATAACAGCCGGGAGACTGTCGCTTATTTTTCGAACGAGAGCCTCTGCCTAACTCCCGAACGCGGGTGACTTTAACCTGCGCCACACCCGATGCAGTATGAATTTTCTTATTCGTAGACATCATGAGATATATTTGTTTGGATACTCTTCGTCTCACTTCTCAACCATGACCTTTTTGACTAATATGCGTCGCAAAAATAGATCGATGCAATAATCTGCAGAAAATGCATTTTAATTGTGCTTTCAACTTCAGTGAATATACCGTATCTATTATGGATTTATATGGTAATATGGCCAGATCGATATGGCCAATTTCCTGTTCAATCTCTCCAAATGTAATTCATTTCCAATTAAACACTATAAATGGCGGTATATGTTATACCGGTTTGTACTCGTAAGCGTGATGTTCAATATGATGACTAGTGCGCGTGAAGTCTACCGAATGCATGCCATTTTGTGGAGAAGTTCTTGTTTAAAACGCGAATTATTAATTTCTTATTATAAGTTTCCTTTCTTTTTCAGTTCCTCTTGTCATGCAATTTTAATCTTTCTATTGCTCGATGTTTATGCTTAATCGAGTGAAGATGTTGTAATTTTCATTGGTATAAAGCTTAGTCCGTATATTATCTATACATCATCAGATATGAATATTTTTTTTGAGAAAACTTGTATAAATAAGATTACTTTTTTCACCCTTTATTTATATTATCTGCACTCATCAGATATGAATCCGTTCAGTGTAAAGATGAAACGGGACTCTGATCGTAAGAAAACTTGAGAAATACACTGCAGGATGTCAAAGCTGATAACTTGTCTGTGCTCAAATTTGACTGTGTTGTGGCTTTCGGGAAACAAAGATACATTTCCTCGTAATCCGCAAGTTTTTCCGTAAGAGGCTTGTTTATTCTTAGCCACTGTTTCATTTAAATTTTTTTTTTCAGGTTTAATAATCTTTTGAAAATTTAGTATTGGGTATTTGTAATTAAGAAATAACACAATTAGCATAATTAAATTTTGTCAAAATAAAAAAAAAAGTTTTTCGATATTTATATTAAAAAATTCTGGAGGAAGAAATTGGTTGTCCATGTTTACATCATCTGCTGTTAAAGTGGCCAAAAGGTAAAACGTTTGATAATAATTTTTTTTCTCATGGTTTCTTTGAGCTCGAACTTGGATTATTTTTATTTCCTTATTGCTAACATTGCATAGTAACTTATACCATAATTTCTTTCTCAAAAAACTTTCAATCACTAAACGCGGCCATATTCTCATCAACTACCTTGTATGTCAAGGCTTTAATTTGTTTCAAAAACTTCAAAGCTGTTACCGTAGACTCATAATCAAAATCGAAGCTTATGCAATTGAAATATACAGCATAAGTATAAACATAGTAAGAAAAACAATGCTAATAAGTTTTTAATTTATTTTTTAGCTTATTTTATTTGCTTTTCATTTCTTAAATGTCACTGGTTTCATTAGAAGTAATTTGATTCTGGAATAGATCATAAAAAAGTATTTCAGAGAAACGGCAAGTGCAAATTATTTATTTATTTTTTTTTGTTTTTTTCCGAGTTTTCTGGGAGAAATGCAAATTAAGATCTTTAAGTTTTATCTTTGCGCATCTTTTAAATTACATTAATGCGTTAACTGTTTTTTGTTAACACTGCCAAGCAGGTTGCTCCTTTTTTTCTGTCTCCTCTTTAAATTTCAAAATCTAGGTCATCTTGATAAAAAGATTTCACTGTCATCAAGGGAGGTGCGCACCAAGCGATTAGAATCTTGAGTTCGATTCCCGGTGGACGAACTTTGGAGATAAAAAAAAGTTGCGTTTTCAAGAGTTGACACCGAGATAAAAGAAGGGGATAGACGACACCAAACACGATTGCGATTACACTCCCTGAGAAGAGAAAGGGAAAATGTGTAAACAATTACTCAGTTGATGAGAAGTATAAACAGACAAACACTTCGCGTGTGCCTTGGACGTCATTCGTTAGCAATGAGTTGTAAGCAATCATTAAAATCGTTTTGTAACGTCAGTTTACAACGACTTATATTCCCTCCTCTTTACAACCTATTTTATTGTGATTAAGTGTTTCGTAGTTAAATATTTAAAAAAAAATAAATGTTTTGCAATATTATAGAATTTTTTCCTAGCGTCGTTAATTAAAACCCACTCGAACAAAACTCCTGAAAGCAGCATTTGTATGGACGGCATTCGAATTGAATACGAGTTCAAATCTCGCAATCGATTTATGCACTCATGGGTGAAAAGCATTTCTTGAGACAGAAATGTCGATTATTAACCGACGCTAATTAATTTTCCTTTTTTTTTTTTTTTTTTTTCAAACACAACATTGCTTCTTTTTCAAGCACAGTTCTTCTTTGGCGAGTCCCTTACCGATTCCTTTTGATGGTATTTTTCGAAAAGTTGAAGCGTTTGATTTCTTCTTTTTTCCTCTCCTCCCACTCCTATGGTTCCCTTTTTTCGCCTCAAATGAGGAACAAGTGAAGCGTCGAAATTGGTGGAATTTTCGTTGCGTTAAGCAAAAGGGAGGGAGTGAAGAAAGGGAATAAAAAAAGAGAAAAATAAATAGAAAAGAGAAGAAAAATAAAAAAGAAGAGAGAAAGAGAGAGGGAGTGAGGAGCCGCCAGTGTAATGTGTTCACGGGAGGAATAGCTTCCAATTGACGTCAACGCCGTTCGCTTGGCGAAAGTAGGTCGCCTCCAATGACGCAACCACAACGAGCGCATCAATCGGGAGCGTGACGTCAGAGCCTCTGGCGCGTGCGCACACTGCCACTCTACTCTCATTGTTGGAGTCGTTTCGATCGCAAATCTCCAACAATCGAATTTGGTGAAAAGTTTGGGTTGGGGCATTGAGCGAAGGATTTTAATTTTTCCCTTGCAAGGCCAAGCGTTTTATTGAATTTTTAATAAAATTTCGCTTTTGTATGAAACTAGAAAATGAAATGGGTATTGTAAAGTGATACGACTACTGTTCCACGTTAAATATTTTTAAACCTTAAACGGTGTAAACGCCATTAATCTTTAATAAAAATCGCCCTTTCTTTGGAAGAATGAGTTAATTTAGCTTCATGATGTCCATCTGTCCAGTATTACGGGAAAATAAATAAAGGAAGACGATGATAAGATAGAGTGATACGGTAAACTACAGTATTTATTAAGCCTTACGCGTTTCGGTATTGTGCAACTGTACAACTAAGAAAGTGTGCAGCAACTAAAAAAAAATCTTTCCTCAACGAATGTATTAGGTATTTTTTTTTTAATATTCAAAAAAGTCCATATAAATGCCGAGCTAGATTTTAAGCAAAAATTGCATTTTAAAGAAAAAATACTGCAAATCCAACATAATTCCTTGCATCTATTTGCTAATAATTCTTATTCATAAGCATCAACCATCTCTTAGTCATTTTAACAATCCAAATGTATGTTTTACTATACAGCTTTAAAATAATATTAAAGGAGATAAATGCACGTGGAAGATTCCAGCGTTGTGTGTGACATTTGTATAAGATTTTTTCCGATAAAACCGTTAATATTCTATCTGAAAAATTCTTATTTTAATGTATTTTAAAAAATTCATAAGCAACAATTGTGCTGACAAGGTACTTGTGTGGCTAACAGTCAAATAAATATAATAATTTTCATTTTTACGTACTCCCATTATATTAGGACTTAAAAAAATTTACTTCTTAGATCTCGGCTCATTTTAATATCTTATTACTGAAGCAATTATGGATAAGTAACAAATACTTCGTTATGTATCCGCAATAGCATAATACTTGAATTTTCTGATGTATATTTTTTTTGCAATTGATTTTTCTGGCATTAGTGTGCGACAATTTTGTTAAGTGTGTTATTGGTATCTTCCATGCATTAAAAATTAAAATAGTCATTATTCAATACGAAAATAAAAAATTTTTAGCATATAAAAACATGAAAAATAAAATTTCTGACCTTATAAGGATTTAGCCACAATTGTTTAAGTCAAATGAAAGTCAAAATTGCCATAAGGAACATATTCTAAATTATAATGTGCAATAAATACATTTGCTGTAAGTTAAATTTAATTAACTTAACCTAATCTATGGCAAAAAAAAATTAATTTAACTAGTACAGTTTAATGAGACCTTATAATGCATGACGATGGAAATAATGTACCTAAATAAGAAGCATGTAAACGTCTTCATTTGTCCTGAAGAAGCCGCGAATAAATTGCGAAACCGGTCGGTAAGGCTTCATTAAACTTCATTCCTAAATACAATACAAAAAACCCTTTTTCCAGTTGTTACAGAAAAATAATGTATTTTTAACAAGCAAAACAACATAATTTTTTTAGTAAAAGAAATAAAACTCACTCTATTATTAAAGTGACCTTGTTTATTAAAGCTATTTCTCAAAATAAAAAATAAAAAATTAAAAAAAAATACACGAACAACTTATCTACATTAGAATAGAGTCTTTTGCATAAAATGTTTTATTGATACGAGCTTATTAATAACGAACAGAAGGGAAATGAAAATGTTCAGCAAGAAATACGTTTGAGAATTTTTTCTTGTGAAATAACATTTCGTTTATAATTCCATGCACATGTATCGATAAAGTGTTAATGTAATATAATTGTAGAAAATGGTACGAATTAGAGCAGGTGTGTTTCATGGAGGTGTTTTCCAATTTATGCAGCTCGCCTACCGTTGAGATGGGCGGGGAAACTGAACGGATTTTCGATCGATTCTGACGACTGAGGCCGAAATCTTAATTTACTCCTAGACTTCATTTCCACTTGAAAGCACGAAATTGTCATGTTGAATTCTTATAGGTGCATCCATATTTCTTTCTCCACCCAATTTTTTTATTATTTCTTTATCAAGAATTCTCTCATCTTATACTATATAATTCTAATTTATTTATCTGAATGGCTCTCATGTAAATGAAACAGATTTTCTTAGCAAGCACGCGTGCGAATCTGTTATTTTATTTTCATTTTACTAGCTGATATGCCCGTCTTCACCGAGCTTTTCAAGGCAAAACGAAGGCGAGGTATCAGTATCTATCTACTCTAAGTATATACCAATGTTGTTTAAGGTTTGATCCTGGGACTTGTTAAATGTCATTGCATAGGCTGGGCGAACGGGAAATTGTCGACGTTTGAACTCTACAAAATGATCAGTCGCTTGGAACGGTATTCTTGGTATTAAAACGAATTGCCTCCGTTATCCCCGATGAGTATTGTAGATTGTATTGAACCTGATTATTCGGAATTGGCTGTTGTATTGTTTAATATCCAAAACTTTCAACCTAGTCACCGTCGACTCTACAATTTACTGACAACTTCGGACGTTGCTGTGATTTTTTACCCGGCAGAGATTCAGTGCATATGGTGATATTATTTTTCGCCAGCGCATAGAAAGTAGAGTTCGTCGGATTTTAGAAAATCATCCATGGTATGATCCTCTGCACTATGTACGGAACGCAAGGGTGGGATATTTCTGTGCAGTGAAAGAACAATGCTCATACCAAAGGTGTTACATACACCAGTTTTATGCTTACGATCTTCAAATTTGTCACGTAAATGTTTAAGCTCGGCAAAGATGGACATGTATACAGGGTGTTTCAAAATTATGTACAATAAATTTAGTGACATATTCTTCAGGTCAAAAGAAGACGAAAATGTTCTATAGCACTTTGTCTGGAAACGATTTATTTACGCGATACAGCCAACTAAAACCGTGGCTCCAAATTACAGGAATTGTTCAAAGTGCCCGCCACCAGCTCGCATGCACGCTTCGGCTCGTTGCATGAGTCTGATGTCATGGAAGAGTTCGTCGCCAGCATTACGAACGGTTTGGCATGCATTTTCAATTCGTTGTCGCAGATCCATAATGTTAGGAACTTCTGTGCTGTAGACGATCGTTTTCACATGACCCCACAGAAAAAAATACAAGGGATTAAGGTCGGATGATCTTGCAGGCCAGGCTACCGGTCCACCTCGACCTATCCACCGATTCGTGTATGCAGCATTAAGGTGTGCTCGCACAACATGGCTGAAATGTGCTGGAGCGCCATCATGCATGAACCACATGTTAGATCTTATCAAAAGAGGAACATCTTCCAGTAATTCTGGCAATGCATTCTGCAGAAACAAAAGATACGTTCGCCCAGTCAATCGTGGCGGCAACACATAAGGGCCAATTAAGTTATTTCCGACAATTCCGCACCAAATTATTCACGGAGAAACGCTCTTGATGCGCTCGAGCTCTGGTAACATGCGGGTTAGCATCTGCCCAATGGTGCTGGTTGTGAGAATTTACAATTCCTGTCCGGGTGAAGGTTGCTTCGTCCGTGAAAAGTATCTGGCTGAGACAACTAGGGTCTGCAGCATGACGACGTTGTATCCATTGGCAAAATCGTTGTCGGTGTGGATAGTCCATTGGGTTCAGTGCCTGAACCAGTTGCAGATGGTATGGATGCAAAAGCTGACGGTGAAGAATGCGCCAAACAGATGAGTGCGGATGTGTACCATGGAAGAAATACGACGGGTGCTTGTCTGTGGTTCATCATGTATGATGTCAATTATCACATCCTCCTCATCCGGAGAATGTGCTACAGACTGCCCTTGTCCTGTTTGACGGCCAAAGGAACCACGCTCCCTCAAATGTCTGTCGACAGATACAAAAGTTCGGTTATTTGGCAAACGTCTATTCGGAAAGCGTTCTTGGTAGAGTCTTCTTGCTTCCACAGCATTTCCGTCCGCAAGACCATACATTAGGTGCATGCCAGTGTATTCTGCACTGGAATACGTGTACATGACTTTTTTTTTACGTAAATCGTAATGCGTATGTCAAAGCACGCAAACGTTCTGAAATTGATATTCCTAGTGGATGTACAGTAGTGAAACTACAGTAATGGAAACAACTAATGGAACAACCCTAAAGTAGGTTTAAATGGAACAAACCACTCAACCTAGTGTTGGGTCGAAACGCTGGAACTGCTAAAATATCGTCCGCTAACTACCGTGCTTCCCTCCTGTATGATATTAGGTTACTCTCAAACAAATCGTTTCCAGACAAAGTGCTATAGAACATTTTCGTCTTCTTTTGACCTGAAGAATATGTCACTAAATTTATTGTACATAATTTTGAAACACCCTGTATATTTAAGTTGCAAGGGTGATTGTAACGTGCAACAATATCTGAAAAGGGCAGATAATTGCGCAGTGGAAACTTATGAAGTACACGTACAGGGAACGGGTAAATAATCAAATAAAGTTTATTAAATAAAAATAAATATATATATAATTATGGGTAAATAAAAAAACAACTATTGAGTCATAACACTAAGCAAATCCTACTAGCTATGGCATACACCAATATCAAAAAAACATAACGTTACAAATAGTTGTAAAGCCATTATTGTACCAACATTAATTCTTATCTATAAAGCTAACGTGCAAATCAACAAGCACCAATCACTACAAGATATCATACCTTAGCATAGCATTAACATGCTTCATTTTGAAACACAATAGCTTAAAGAAAACAAGTATACATGAACTCGTGTTTAAATTCACAATACCATCAATAACCTTTCTTAGGTACGGAAACAACAAGAATTAACAGACTCATTCGAAAACTTTCCTTCTAGCGAGGTGATACGCAATTACAGGCGAAACAAATTCAAATCCCATTAAAAGGTAAAATGTCCAGTCCGGTTATATAATTGAAATTGCAAAGTAAATGTCCAGTCCGTTATATAATTGGAATTCCTTTACAAAAGGATAAGCTCACTGAACCCGCAGGTTCGGATAGTTCAGTTCCATAATAATGTCTTAACTCTAGGCAGAACGTTATAACCGTAGCACACTGCAAAATACGCAAATAGAAACACCATTAACAGGAATAACAAACACGTGCTACACAATAAAACTATTGGCAATTAGTATGAAACAAATTATACCGCTTTTTAATTAGAGGTTGCGCACTCACAACGGAAAGCTAAGATTATATGGCGATGGCAATAATCAATTCCGTACTAGTGTAAAACCTAGCAGGTCAGACAAATCTGCGTGCATGCAATATGGTCACAAGCCTATTACGTTAGCACTTAGCACGAGTTGGTAGCTTAATTCTACGAAAGTACGTTTCGTTAGGGCGGCACTACTGCCCACAACATAAATCATCTTTGTCAGGCTCCTGTAGCTTTCTGCTGCGTAACCTCGGACTTGAGACACACGAAGGCGGCGGAACCAATTTGCTGCTCCCGTCCTCGTCGGATGACGTTGAGAAATTTACCGCCACGTTGGCTTCACCGCATGGTCCACTTCTCTCACTTGCAGCGTCCGCATTCCCTTGCCTCCGTTCTCGTGGATCCAAGAAATGTTTTCTTTCTCGCTCCCGTCTGGCTACGCAGAACAGACCTCTATCCGTATTGAGTCCGCTGTCTATTCGATCTTCCGCAGATCCTTCCACTACCGTCCATGTCGATGATCTCCTACTCTTTTTCCCTCTCTCTCCCTCGAGCTTCGCGCTCGAATCCTTCTCTCTCTCCATTGGCTGATCCGTGTTGACGTCGATGTCGCCGCTGCTGACGCCGCCTCGCTCTCTTCTCCGATGGAATGAAGATACGAGAGCGAAAGCGTACGTCACTGTCATCGGAATTCTTGATGGAGGTCGAATTCCGTGACAGTGATTATTTCGACAGTTCGTTGGTGAAAACTACTGCATCTATAAACTTCATTTTGGTCTTAAATGAAAGGTCTTGGTCTGGAGATTTCTCAAATTAAGTTTTCGTATCCATTATTACTATTAATTAGCGCTAATTTACAATTCAAAATGCTTACGCTGGAAAATCAAGCAATCCTCTCCAAAATGACGTCACAATCAGCAACTTTGCTACCATTGATGATCAAATCAACAACAATTACATATTGAATTACCAACGATAACAATAAACAACATTACAGGGAAAAAGAGATGGAGACGGGTTGTTTACTGTCAAATTTTTACGGGATCTATCTGGTATATAATAAAAATCGTACCTTTCCGTCTTCACCGAGCTTGTCAAGGCAGAACGAAGACGGGAAACAAAGTTGCTTCTGTTTAAAAAGTGTATTCTGAAGGATTCGAACCCACTATTCAAGGTTGTCGAACACGCCATGTAACCAACGCGTTAAAGTAGCAATTCAAAAATATAAGTAATTATTTGTTATTACAATGGTGTTGTGCCGGCGCAACCGAGCAGAGGCAATAAGCAACATTAGACACCCATAGATTATAGGAGAAATAATATATTTAGTAATAGCATGTCCAGGATCTGCCTTTGCATAGCAATTCTGCATGTTGCGATTGAATGGGGGGTATTACAGGTTGAAGTTACATTTAGATCCAGGCCTAGCTTGAACTTTGAATGTGCCGTTCGCCCGACCAAAGTGCTGCAATTCTACTCGTTGTCGTTGCCAGGGCAATTTTGCCTTCCAATCGAACAGTCGCCAGCACTTTTTCCAGCAAAAATGATTTACCAGTTTCTCCTGGACTCTCCAACAACAGAGTCTCCCTTTCTAGCGTCTCATTGCATACAGCATTTAATATGTATTTGTACACAATCAGCTGTTATTCATTTAAGAGCGATATTTGATCCACCAACTCTTGGAATCATGCCCGAAGGTCTCGATTTGAATGTCGAAGGTCCCGAATGTCTCCAGCGACACCAGTGGATTTGAATCCTGGAACGCTTCAAATTCTTGATCAGCGAACTGATACAATTCAGGCATCCCTGAATAATCCTTGAGTCGGCGTTCATTGTTCATCAGCTATTGGTACAATCTCTTTACGTGAGATACAGCACTCGAAGATTGGTTGGTTCTGAGTTGAATTGATGTTGATGGTCTTCTGCCAACGCGTCTGCACAACTATTCCACATTCCATTTACTAATTGTTATTACACGCATCAAACAATTATCGAGCTATTTTTCGAATCTCCCACACGTAGAATTGAAGTAGATAATTGGTTTTATATTGTAAATATCAATAAAAAACTCTTTAGCCACAACAAAGAAATAAAGGAAAAATACAACCGTAATCTGGAGAATCCTTTCGGTA
>JAHWFO010008926.1:0-11130 GCA_023313115.1 Rhysida immarginata
ATTATTTATGCAAATGAGCTATTTTATTATTCGCGTTCAGGATTGTCTATTTAGATTCAGAAGTTAAGAGTTTATATAAAGTTTAGAAGAGTGTTTATGTTGAGAAAGATTAAATAAAGTTATTAATTGTTTTAAATATTTTTTATGCGTGGGTGTTAGGAGTTGTTAATAGAGAGCCAAGTTTTAAGGTTTGTCAGAAGGAAAAAGTAAGAGTCAGTTTACACAGCGTTGTTTTGATCGTTAGAATCATATTCAAGGATAGAAGTTGTATGGCCAGAGTAGAACAAGTAAATCAGAGAACCGGATGAACAGATAGAAAGCAAGAAAGATGAATGCAAGGATTGAACTTTGGATTTTGAAGAGAGAAAAGAGACAGGGAATGATCACGTGGATGCCGAAGTTTGATTGGCTGTCGAAATCGAAATTGTTTTGTCAGTTATGCTAAGTGAAAAATTTTAGTTAGTAGCAATTTAACGATTCCCGTAGCCGAGTGTGCGGCGAACTGCTCATAAATTTTTATACTAATTCGGCCTCCATCTGGTAATCCTAGGATTCCAGATGGGAAGTTTAAAATTTTAGTATTAATCCAGTTTGAGTTGTAGTTTATGGAAATGTAACCATCAAGTTGAAATTTAGTTAGCTCGCGTTACCGAGGTGGTTTGAAGAGTTTTTATCGAGCTGAGAACCAGCGTCATCAATTTCAATAATTTCATGGTTTGCGAGGGATGTTGCAAGAATGTGTACCGAGCCCCGTGGAGTACCCAGATCCAGTACAAGAAGACAGAGACGATCTTCCTGTGAGCCACTCCGTTGGAAGAGGACGACCCCCCTCCCACCAAGCTGTGGTAGCAGAGAGGACGAGAGAGATCCAAGAGCGGACAGATTGAGAAGACACGGTATAGACCATTTCCAATTTAATGTCTCAATGGCCAATTCTTTAATTCCTCACATGATTTCATTCTTTCTATTTTATATATTACATTCATATTTTGGGAGAGGATTATTCTATCAAACAGTGGGAAGGACAATGATAACATAACTTAGAACAGTCATATTATACGTAAAGAACCCTGATTAATTTAATCTAAATTCTGTATTTTATCCAGTTAATTGTTTAGTTGTATTTATTAAAGTCTTACGTTCAGACCTTTATTCAGTAACAATATAGCAGATTGCTCAGTCAGTAGTTTACATTCATTATTATTTCGGAGCCAATTTAAGGCCATATTTGTACAATTTAAAGCCATATCTGTATTTTACATTCCAAGAGAAATAGAACAATTTACAATGTTCCTGTTGAACATTGTTATCACTGTGTAATTCTAAATTCAGTATAACCCGAAATTTCCTTGAGATATAAATTGTATAATTGAACAATTGAGAATTACATTCATACCTAATTTACATATTACTATTGCTAATATATCATTATTGCTATATCAAGAACTTCTGATCATTGTCTTATAAGTTTAGTCTAAAGGAATCCTTAATTGATAATCATTCTGTTGTATGCCACATAATTTAATTACTAAGTTATTATTTGGAATAGTGATCACTCATTGAAACGTATAATTAGTCAAATTGCCACAAGTCATTTCTTAATTACAAATTGTATTATTTTATTTGAATCTTAATTGGAGCTTGACCAAGTTGAAATTCATATCTTAAATTATCATTATCATTGCATTACCTTCCATACAGTATTGTTTTATATACATTTGTTGAATATTGAATAAACATTATATGCTAAATTGTTAAGTCAGTCTAAGTGCCTATTCTTTCCTCTAGGCCGGGCCTGTTTAAGCGGAGGTATCTTTTATGTAAGTGAGATAAACCTAAAATATCATAAACTTTGTGAATAGTATAATTCACTGGCGCAGTCTTTTACCTAACACAATTATAATAAGTTTCTCGACCATAAATCTATGAATATTATCCCCAGGAACCCTACATAAATTGACGCAGTGCGACAGGATAGCAGGATATCAAGATATTGTAGCGATTTAATTAGGCATATTCAAATAAGAGTATTTACATAGGCATAATAGTTGCATTAATTACATGCATAATGTGAAGTAATTATTGAAGCAAAACTAAGACCTGAGACGAAAGAAAGGCATTATTGGTAAGTTATTATTTTTGAGATAAGCTAACAAAATAAGTCAAGATGAATCAAGCCCCTGTGTTGCAGTCATTTGCGCTAGCAGGCGAAATAAAGCCATATGATGGATCTACGGATCCAGAGGAATTTTTTTTACGTATAGATGAGATTGGAAAGGTAATGAATTGGGGAGCGGAAACTAGATATAATGTTGCTAAAATTAAGCTAACAGGGGACGCACATTTCTATTGTAGGGAAGATGGAGAGATGAAATCAATTAATACTTATGAAGCATTGAGAAAAGCATTGAAAGAGCGATTTGGAAAGGAGTTTAGAGGAGAAAATGAAAGATTATTTTGAGAATGTAAACAAGGTGTACAAGAATCAGTCCGCCAGTATGCAACATGGTTACAGAGTCTAGGAAATAAAACAAAGCATAAGAGAGTAGGAGAGGGAGCACTAGTAGAAATAAAGCGTGCATATGCTCAAGAAATCTTAGATGAAAAAATTTTAGAGCATTTTGTAGAAGGGTTGTTGCCACCAGTAAGAAGAGTTGTTATGTTTAAGAAACCAGAGAATTTGAAACAAGCAATAGAACAAGCGGAGGAAGAAGAGGAAATTGTTAAGAAATGGGGTTTAGAAGGGTATGTGTTGAATCCAGTTGAGAAAGAAACCATTGTGTCATTGAGCCCAGAAACAGAGGAACAAATCAGTAGGCGTATCGAGGAAAGATTGCACGAGAAAGATAAAGGAAACAAGCCTAGAGCGCGTCCGATGAAGGCAGGTAGACCGAACGAACGTGGCCGTCCCACCGGACAGAAGCAGCTACCCAGTCCGAGAAAGGCTCCAGACACCAACTGAGGGACAGAGGAGAATCGAGTTCGAGAAGAGCGTAGCTGTTACCGCTGTAATGTGCGCGGACATTTAGCCAAAGATTGCCGTAGACCTCCTGTAAACAATTATGAGTGTTTCAACTGTCATAAAAAATGGGGTCATACGATTAGATATTGTTGTGAAAGAATGCGTAGAAACAAATTAACAAAGGCGACTCAGACACACAAGCATGCGATCAGCCCCAATGCCCAAGGAAAGGAAGAGAAGGAAACAGATGTAAGAGACACGTTACAGATGGCACACATTTCGGAGGATCCCGGAGAATTAATGATTGAAGGCAAATTGGGGGAAATCAATGTTAAATTTTTAGTGGATAGTGGAGCCAAAGTAACGCTATTAGGCGAAGACATGTTACAGAAAATTGTTGAATCGGGGTATAAAGTTACCGAGGTTAGAGAACCCGCTATAAAATCGGTTGGAGTAACAGGGCATAATTTTCCCACTACTGCAATATATTTAATTAAATTCAAATTTGGTAACAAAAAGTATGTGTTAAAATGTTACATTTGGGAAAGAAGAATAGAAATACCGTATCAAGCTATATTAGGCAGAGATGCACTCTCCAAATATGGATTTGTCATCAATTTTCACGATAGATTGTTACAGGCGAGAGATACGGATATCCCATTCGTGGGTATTCAATCGAGAATAGATTGTAGGGCTGGCGCCTCGGAGATTACAAACATCAGAGCATTTATGGATACCGTTCATGTTCGTAGTAAAAGCAAAATTTCCATTCCCCCTTATTCAGAGTCTGTTTGTGAAGGCAGATTGGCGAGTCAGGAGTATAAAGAGCGCATAGGAGTGTTGGAACCAAAAGATCTTTCAGAATCAGGGTGGTTAGCAGCAAAAGTACTAGTCAAAGTATCGCAAAGGGATACGATCCCAATTCGAATATTAAATTATTCAGGAGAAACCATTACAATACCGGCAAATAAAACCATTGGGCATCTGAGCGAGGCAGAGGAGGACAAGGTGGAATTAAGTTCCTCCATAGAAGAAGGAAGGGAACCAAAATTAACAAAAGAAGCATTTTTGAAATTATTCCATTTAGAGCATTTAACACCGGACAAAAGAATACCGTTGGAAAACCTGTTGTATGAATTTAATGGCGCATTCTCGCATCATGAATGGGACCTGGGATGCTGTAAGATTGAACGCCACCGGATTGATACTGGGTCATCCCTCCCTGTAGCTCAGGCCCCATACAGAATTCCTTATTCACAGAGAGGTATCATGAAGGAAATGATAGATAACTTGTTAAAACATCAGGTCATTGAACCCAGCTCTAGCCTCTGGGATGCACAAGCTTTATTAGTAAAGAAAAAAGATGGGCCTTATCGATTCGTTGTAGACTATCGTAAATTGAACAAAGTTACAACTGTTGACTCGTTCCCTTTACCCAAAGTGAATGAAACATTGAGTCAGTTAGGAAAGGCGAAATATTTCAGTGTATTAGATGCGAATCAAGGCTATTTTCAACTTGAAATTAGTGATTCCACCAAAACATCGTTCAGTAACCCGGACGCCAAATTTCAGTTTAAGCGATTGCCTATGGGTGTAAACAATTCACCAGTGCTATGGCAAAGAGCCGCCAATTTCATAGTCAGAGGTATTCTCTGTTACTTAGATGACTTCATTACATTTAAAGAGACATTCACTGAACATTTAGACAGTTTAAAGATGTTGTTTATAAGGTTACAGGAAGCAAATCTCAAACTCAAACCTCGTAAGTGACAATTTCTCAATGACGAAGTTAAGTTCTTAGGTCATGTTGTCTCGGAGCATGGTATTGCTCCTGATCCAGAAATAATCACAGCTGTAAAAAACTTCCCTAGGCCAAAGAATGTTAAAGAAATTCAATCCTTCTTGGGATTGGCAAATTATTACAGGAGACATGTGAAATCTTTCAGTGCCCTTGCAAAGCCATTAACTGAATTAACTAAATTAGACACACCTTTCATTTGGTCCGATGAAGTAGAGAAAGCATTCCTAAAACTTAAGCAACTCTTAGTTTCAGCACCAATATTAAAAAGTTCGGATTTTTCTAAACCATTTATAGTCGCAACAGATGCTAGCTCGTATGCATTAGGTGCAGTATTATCCCAGCGCTTCGATGGAAAGGAACACCCTATTGCGTGTTGCAGTCGTTTGTTAAAAAAGAGTGAACTGAATTACTCGGTGATCGAAAAAGAATGTTTGGGAGTAGTGTATGCCGTTAAGCAATTTCGAGTGTACTTGTGCGGAAATATATACTCACATTACAAACCGATCATCGTCCTCTTTCGTGGCTATTCAATCTCAGAGACCCGACTTAGAAACTTTCCCGCTAGGCGTTGTCGTTATCCAAATTTAATTTTGACATTGTACATAAAACTGGCATTAAAAACACAAATGCCGATGGCCTCTCACGAGTTCCTATCTCAGCAGTGGCAGTATACGAGCCACTGATATGTAAGCAGGAAATAGCCAAGGAACAGCAGTTAGAGAAGGAGTGGAGAGGGATTCGAGACTATTTCAAGGGCATTGGCGTGAAACCATCCCCTCCTGATTGGCCAGACAAGGAAGAAAACTTTTTTATGGATGATGAAGACGTATTGTATCACATAAAAAGATCCCAAGATGGAAAGGAGATTTGGGAGCAAGTTGTCATTCCGAATAGTTTAAGAAACCACGTTTTGTATCTTTTTCACGATATTCCATCCAGTGGACACATCAGATCAAAGAAAATGCGAGTCAAAATAGACAAACAATATTATTGGCCAACTATGCAAGCAGATATTCAGAAATATTGTGCTGAATGTGAAAGTTGTCAGCTTCATGCAGCTCGACCTAAACGTAAAGAACAACCATTACAAAGTTTTCCACCAGTGAAACATCCATTCTACCGTATTGCTGCCGACATTTTGGGGCCAATTACAACCTCTTATGAAGGTTATAAGTATATTTTAGTGGTCACAGACCAGTATTTGAGATATTCGGAAGCTGTTCCATTGATGGATCAAACTGCGAAAACAGTGGCTAAGGCATTAGTCACCAGTGTTTTTAATCGTCATTCTATTCCAATCCAACTATTGACCGACCGAGGATCTAATTTTACCTCTGAACTTTTACAAGAAGTTTGTAAGATTTTGGGTATTAAAAAACTGTTCATCACTGCGTATAATCCCACCGGAAACGGAATTGTCGAAACACTAAACAAAGTCTTAATACAGATGATACGTCACTACGTAGGAAAAAGTCAAAGGGACTGGCCAACATGGCTATCGTTTTGTATGTTTGCGTATAACACGAGTCCACACTCGTCATTAGGAGAAAGCCCATTTCTATTATTTTATGGGAGAGATCCCATCCTCCCTGGTGATATCATCACCGCACCGAGAAGACCATATTATGGCATTGACAAGAATTTTCAATGAATGCGAAATTGAAGCCCGCATCCGGTATGCGTTCGACTTAGCAGAAAAATTCAGAGAAGAACAGGATAAGAAGAGAAAGGAATATCACGATAAACGTCACAAGCCTTATTCATTTAAGGTTGACGACCTCGTATATTTAGCAGTTCCACAAATTAAACCGGGATTGGTAAAGAAATTGCACCCTACTTATGAGGGACCATATCAGATCATTGACCAGTGCTCTCCAGTTAATTTTTTGATCAAACATGTGAAAACGGGGAAAACTAAGGTCGTCCATGCAAACCGCATCAAGCCAAAGATAGGAGACCTGCCCCACGAGCCACGCCGCAGGGAAAGACGAGTCCGAGCTCCAGTAGCCGCGCCACCCGAGCCCCAGGCGCCGTCGACTTGTCCCAAAGAGGATTCGTTCCTACCGCCCCATGCGATGCCAGAAGCCGAGCCGAACATGGAGCCCGCGAGGCCACCACCCATCCCAGGAGGAAGCAATGAGGCCGGGAGAGCAGTAAATGCACCCCCTCCCATCCGTATATGTTGCGTTCGAGAAGAAGCGTTCCCGAAGTGCCTTGGGTTTTGCCGTCCGTTCAAGATAGACGAACCACGGAAATGTTAGAAAGAAACCCATCTGGAGATGACACTAATGTTGTTGACGAGTTATTGAGACAACCAGCAGCTGTGGAAAGGGAAGAAGTTCGTCTGAATGAAAACAACTGCGTACCGAGCTCCGGCGAACGCCTTAAAGTCGCCGCCCTGATAGAAACCCTTTCCGCCCCAGCCTCTACAGACACTGTTGGTACCCCTCCCCTCTCAGAACTTATCTGTAGGATAATTAGAGCCATAGTCTGCGAGCATTTAGGTTTTACCCAAGGATAATGCGTAGGATTAATGAGTAGAACAGTAGTGCGTCAGAACAGGAGTTGCGTTGTAGTTTGTGGTTTTTTTTTGAAATTTACATTGTGAGAAACTTACCTTATGATTAGCATTATTATGGCCCTTGGATTGACTTTGAATCATATTGATTCCAGAGAGTTGAAGTTTATGACTATGGAATATCTAGTGATACAGATATTGTAGTACAGAAGTAATGGCAACATTCTGTGACATTAATCATTAGAAAATTAAACTGTTTAGTTAAACGTTAAGTCGTTGCCTTCGGGGGTTGCTTGTTACCTATTACTAAGGTTAGTGGGATACAGGTGCAAACTTTTGGGAGGTAGCGACTTGGACATGGTATTATGTATAAAATTTTTTTTTGAGAAGTTGAATTACAATCGATGTCCCTTTCATGGTCATCCCGAAGAAGCTGTTGATTAATGTTTTTTCAGACTAGCTTTGGCATTCAATAATGTTGCTCATGCGAGCGTGTGCACGTCGTTACAGCTTAACAGACAATTTAGAATTAAGTAACAATATTGTGTCGACGGGGTAGTTCCCGAGAAATTTTCTTATGGTTGGAGCGAAATTAAGAATTACAGAATCGAGCAATCACCAAGAAACTGTGAAACAAGACAGATTGTTTTCCCGAGTGAAGAAATGTGATTCATACACCCGGAGATATAATTTTAAGGCCTTAATATACAATTGATACAGTGAATTTATGCTCAAACGAATCAGTAGGGCCAGAGAGATATTTAAAATGTAGTGATCCCTCCTAGAGTGCACCAACGGGAGCGGACTAGAAGTCATTGTAGAGAGGTCGCGACTCCTCTTCAACCCTCTTTAGAGTAACAAAGAGCAAGAGAGAGCTAACCCCGAATCAGTGAGTGGATTTTATGACATTGAATTCCATAGTTCAGAGGTAGGCTTAGCTACCCTACCCCAGTTCTTGAATTCTATTGTCCGTTGATATTTATAATTACTCTAATGCTTACGTGTAAAATTATGCATCGACATCATAAGGACAATCAGAAGAACCGATTGCTATAACATTTTTGAAGTATTTTAGCAGACATTTCCTCATCAACACTTCATTTAACAGTAAAGTCACCTACTTAATAAGGGTATAGATTATTAATTATGCGATAGTAATTTTGTATCTTTAATGAACCCTATTACTTTGTATACACATGGATAGATTGTAGAGGTCACACTTAAAGGAGCTAAAGATCCCTGCATCATATTTAAGAAGTTTAGATTTTTTTTGCAAGACAAATTGAGGAGTTGTAGCCCATTTTCATGTTAAGTTATAAACTTTATTATTAATTCCCAACATGCACAGATGCAATTGAAACAGAGTTGTATTTTTCGTTTGGATCTGAGCCAATCCGATCTTCATTCCAAAGAAAGATCAAAGAGACCATTTTAGCATTGGAACAGTAATATTTTTCAGAGTAGTTAAGAAAAACCTAAATCGTGGTAAATAAATATTTGGCCTACCTATATACCTGGAGATCAGAATGTGCTGATATCGTGAGTGGAAGAAACGATCCAAGGGGACGCATTCCATCGTTACTGTTACCCGGAGGTTGATAAAAACCCCGGTGAAACGTGGTGGAGACCGCATCCCGCGGCAGGACTTCGTAGTGCTTCGGCGACTCATTAGCACGATTGAAATATTATCCATTCAGAAGTAGCCAAGAAGAATAAGAAGATTCGATTTAGAACAACCAGTACAAATTAGTTCCGCTATTGTCATAATAGCGTGAGTCAAAGCACACATCGCAGATGTATTCATTTCAAAGTCTTTGTTCTCCATTCGCCTCATGGCGCGAGATCGAGCTTATAGTTATACAAGCATATATTTTTCATTATTAAAGGTATTTACATAAAAAACACACACTTCATTCCTAATAGAAACATTTAGTAGTGGTGGTAATATTCCTTGTGGCCGTGTGTGAATAATACGTTGTTTTATTTTCGGCTGGTTCGAGCAGGAGAACATAATGGAAGGTTCGAACAGGAAGAGCCTCAGGAAGTAACGCCATCTATTGAGACCTTATACAACTCAAGTTTAAATTTTCATTCAGTTTTAAGAGAAATTTCCGATTATGAGACTAAGATAATGATTCAGTTCTAAATAGGAATTTAATGGAGAAATCCTCACTCCTCTAGAGTTAATTGATTATTATTATTTAAGAAACAGTCTTGAAAATTTTTATTTCTTTCAAGATTATACCCGACATTCCATTTAATAAGCTTGACCAGCTGGTGACCTAGATAATCAGAGAAAGCCAAACAAACCCAGTCGACCCTTTTTCCTTATGAATGGAACCTGTCTTAACTATTGTTCCCGGATTAGCGTGGAAGAGAGAATCTAACTTCCTCGAATAAAAAAATAAATGAAGAGAAATTTTATCAGAAATAGAAATTTTACACGAATGATAAATTGAACAAGATTATACGATGTTTACATTTTTATCCCAGACAATATATGAGCAATCGATGCACACTTAAGATATATGATACATCTTTTTTAAGTTGATATTTTGATTTGAGAATTGATTCTTTTCTTAAACTATGGGTTAGCCTATCTACTCTCTAGCTTAATAATAAGTAAACGTCACCCTCACCCCCTTGTTCACTACAGATGACAGGACGGGATGGCGGGTGCTTAGCTATTAATGTATTATTGTTGTACTTGAGCTATTGTCCAAGAGTTATTTAAGAGCTCCGAACCCCCCCTTCCTCGACACAATACCGATTTTGCGCGCGAATACATTTATATGAAAATTAGAATTAGTAAAAGATTACATGCACATATTAATCCATTTATTCATTGCTTTGAATAGAGATTTAGTATCGAACACATTTAAACATTGAACAAAAATATATATGGGAATACAACATATACTCCATTCATTCTCTATTCTTTTTCTATTCTTTAATAAAATTTTTTAAAATTGGCTGAGACAATTGGAATGAGTTGGGTTTTAGGAGTTGGTCAACCGACACCACACGTCAACTGACGCTTGAGGATCACACCCTCAAGGTAGACAATGCAAGTGAAGGATGCCTGAGATTGTTCCTGATCCAGAAACCGGAGATCCAACGCGGAAGAGAAGAAACTTGAACTTTATGACTTTCCCTGTTCAGGAAGCAAGTTTGTGCCACAATTATCAAGTACTTTGAAGTATTTCTTAAGTGATATGTTGCTTTGTGTTTTCTAACATAGTATTCAGTGAATTCCAGTAAACTTTATGTTGTGTTTGAACTTTAGTGAACTGTGTATTGAGAAAGAACTATATAGAGTATTAAGAACTTTTGAACTGTGTGATAAGAGACTTCCAGTGTTGTGCACAAACCTTTGAAAAAGCCTATCAGACCATGATTATATCTTTAAGTAATCCTAGGTAGAAAGTTGAGTTATAATATTTTTGGTACCCTTTGCGTATATCTTTTATTATTATGCTTTGGTTATTTAGTACTTGAAAAATTAACTCATACTACCCAAAATGATTAATTAAACCATTTCTTTTGTGTAAGATGATATTGGGTAACAAGTATATATTACATTATACTAAATGAATTTCTCTCAAGTTCCCTAGTTGCCATTTGAGATGTAGGCTTGCCGGCGTCAACTCGATCTGTCTCGCTTCATCATGGAAGATGCTGCGGAGAAGCAAGACCGCCCAGAGGATTTCAGGTAAAGGTACCGCCTCGGGGCGAGGCTTTTCTTGCAGGGGGAGGTATTTGTAAGGTTTGATAATTAATTAGCTAGAATTTGAATATACACATTATTTATGCAAATGAGCTATTTTATTATTCGCGTTCAGGATTGTC
>JAHWFO010008927.1:0-17252 GCA_023313115.1 Rhysida immarginata
TATTGCAAGTGTTAGAATTTATTACTAATATATGAATGACTAATGTAATGACTGTTAAGAATGTGTGCTCATCAAGATGTGTACAATAATAAAAATTTATTTTTTCCCCGTCAGATTTTATGAAACATTTGACCAACATTTTTCTTAAGGAACAACGGGGAACCGGACGTTGTTGGAAGAAGCCTGCAAATTTTTTTCAAGTGTTCTGATGATGACCCGTTTGTGGTTGTAGAATGGTAGGAAGCCTTCGAATTTTACTTACAGCTGTCGAATACACGTTTTTTGCGACCTGTAATGGATTTTCTAGGACAGCCACATAATCTTATGTTTTACACCGAAAACGAATTGAAAAGAAGGTTGTTGATGTGTTTACTACATCCAAACATATATATTGAAGATGACAGCACCAGCGTTATTCGTTGCATCACAATATCGGCTTTGGTATTTGTACAAGGAATATAGCTCGGGTTGCAACAACACTGGTTATGAGAATACTCCAAACAGAAGTTGGTAGTCAGATAGCGAGAATATGGTCAGTAACTAGCAGAACGTCTATAACTGAGATGCCTCCGAGTTATGGCTTTTGGTAGAAATGTAAAAAAAAAAAAGCAACAATTTAACATACTGTAAGTTCTTTTAAAATGTAAGTACCGTATTTATTCGTGTATAATGCGACCCCTTGTTTTTATGCCCAAGAATAGGGTAAAAATTGTATAATGCGACCCAACATTTTACAAAAGACATACCGTTAGCTGTAACACAAATCTGAAGTCAACAATTTTTAACCCTCTATGGTCTACATTATTTTAATTTGAGAAAAAAAATTTTAGATCATGGAATAATATTTAAAATCCTACACAATAGACATAAAAACGGAAAATTTTGTAAAAACAATTATTTTCATTGATAATTTGGGTATGTTGCTTCAGGGCACAATGGGCTACAGAGCCTCACTGAAGCAGCAAATGTAGTATAGCATGAAATTTTTGAATTGATTTTTTTTAAACATTTATATTATATTTTTAGGATGAAGAAATGAAATCTGATAATGAAAACAATTTTATTTCAATATTTATTCTAAAAAATACAAAAAAATATAATTTTTATTTACTGTGAAATTCTTCAAAACAATTTTTTGATGAAGTAAAACATAGACGGACTAAACATTTCCGACACTGAACTTTAGTAAAACCATCACAATTTGTTTTTTTACATCTACCTTTTTTATTGACCAAACTTTTTAAATTTTTACTCCCGTATGTACTGCGACCCCCCCCCCCCCATTTTCGACCGGTTTTTTGGTATAAAATTTTTCGCATTATACACGAATAAATACGATAAAACCATATAAGGCAATTATGAAAATAAAATTTGATCGCTTAAAAAATTGGACTATACGCATTTTTTTATTATATTGTGCACCCATGCTTGGCGGGGCTCGAGCGGCAATGCTCGAGTATGCAAGACATCCCTCACGGTGGGGAATGGGTAGTTTTAGACTCGCTTCAGATGGTGGAAAACCGAAAACAGGAGGCGTTGTGGTTGGGGTAAAATAAAATTTTAATTCTACACATTAACAAATATCAATATTAACAAACTTAAGAACACAAGGGGCCTCCTCAGTTAATAGCAACAACTTAATATAACAAAATGTAGCAAGTATCAACACATCATAACTAAATAGCTAACAATGCAATCACTCCATGCAATTGGAGAATTCATCATGTGCACCAAGTGCCCCAGTGTGCGTCTCGCTTGGACAGGTTTTCCCTGGGGTATGTTCCAACAATAGGCTGGATTCTTGGAATCCAATTTGAACCACTCTCGGGCTAAAAGTATATTATTGCATTACTTTTAATTACCACAATGAGTGACTGAACCGACGGTAGTGTCAAAGTAGCACCAGGAATGCGCCGCGCACCATTTTTCTTAATCCGAGCCCCTTGCTGTGTCTGTATGGAGGCGTGCATGGTGATAGAGGGGAGAGGAGGGGCGCTGCAACCCCAAAAACAACAACCACTAGGCCTGACCACGTCACTAATTACAGCTTGCTACGTCCCTTTACTATTATGACCCAACCAAGCCAGTCCCAGCTGGACTTGTAGGTCAATCAAAACAGCACACTCTTTTGACTCTACAAGAACCCTCTCTGGAATACATGTTCAAGAACAATTCCCAGGTTGCTATGCCGGGTAGCACTTACAAACAAATTTGGGCAGCAAGTGTTGCCATAAATGCCAGATACACGCTGAGCAGCAACGAACAGCGAATAAACGTTACCTAAGACTTAATAAGAGTTCTTGTGCGGCGTATTGACATTCCTCAAGTTCCACAAGACAAATTGAATCATTACTCCTTCAATTATAAGCTCCTCATGCAAGAGGCATTTGTGTGCACACAAAGATTGGCACTGGCTACTTGTCACTGTTCCTCAAACTCAAGTTGGAATAAATTAAAACGATCTCACCACTCCGTACGCTGAGTCCCGGACCTTCTCAACTTTAACGATAATTCAGAACAAATCGCCGATCGCTGCATTCAAACATAACATCATCTCGCAATATGGCACAACTGGAACACGTCCTAGTATCTAGTACAGATAATCTGCGGCACCTACTCCTACGAGGGAGTTTTGCGCCATCCCAGTAAATAACGACTGCTTCGAGATGACAGTAGCAGCCGGGACCGACGGCTTAACGTGTCCTCCGAAGCACGGGGGGTTTCATGATGGAAGAGCTGCTGGGGATAAACGAACCAGAGGCTGTCACCAACTGCTGGAAAACCAGCTATGGTCAATCGGCAAATGGGTCAGACCAAAGTCCCCCAACAGCCGCGCCCCAAATAGCTGTCCCGCCAGCAGTGGCCCTCAAGCCCTGGCCGTCGCCCAACCAGCAGCTGACCGCGCCTGAAGTTGCTGAAGTCCATCGATTGGCGAGCCAACCGACGAGACAACCAGGCCACGGCCACCCCCGGAACACGTCCTACACAAAAGGATCCATAAGTAGCGCATCCACAAACTTGCGCAAATAACAAAACAGTTATTCAAGTTTACACTCGTGCTGGATCGATTGATGTCGACAATTCAAGCAGATTTTTCAAATATCTTTCGTGCTACGGAAGACCACGCAAGCCAAAAAAACTCAGATGCCATTGCACAGACAGTCAGCATCAGAGGAAATCTGTTGGCTTCGCCGCACGCCTCTCAAGAATCGCTTTCTCATCAGTAAACAAAACTTAAGCGCATTATTTAGTTGTTGGTCGCTCTTCCACGCAGCAAACGAGTAGCTAATACCTTGCTCGATCATTGTTACAGCATCAGTAAGATCACTCATATCCGAATATGAAATAAAAATGCAATATCCTCACGGCACACAACAATTATTATAATAAATGAACAATTATTAAACGAGAAATTCGCACAGTAAACGCTATAGTAATGCTTCAGCTTAAACATATAATATTCAAATAACAGAAATAATGAAAAAACACGGAACATAATAAAAAAAAAAAATGTTGAGCAAACATAACGTTTCTCAATCCCTAAAACAAAACAAAACTGATCACAGTCACAATATACAAGGTCCGCCAGTGAAACGGGAAGATTTGAGGTGGGGTTGGCAACTTGTGGCGAAATAGTAAGGAACTAGTTCGCCGGCCTATTATGACCTACAAGGCCAGTGTTGCTAACTTTTTTCCTCATTCTCCCCCCAGATGTCGTCACCCATCCCCCCAAATTCCACCAGAATTTTTTAAAAACCCCTAAATATCCCCCCAAATTCCAAAATAAAAAAAACATACTACTTTTTTAATTTCATTTTATTTATATGAAAATATACAATGACAATTTAAACATTTATTGTTTCCAGTACATTTTCTAAGCAGTTTTCTTCCATGGCATTCAGTTTGTGATCGTACATTGTCTGATTGAATTTTTGATACATGGGTGTAGTAGGTTCAAACTGAACACAATTAATTCCTTATCGTTTAAGTTGGTATACCTAATGGTCATCACTGATTGAACAACTTCAAGTGATATCTTGTTTCTAATCTTTGTTTTTACCAAGCCATATTCTGAAAACGCTCTTTCTACAGCAGCATTGCAATGCAATGATACTTATTAATTATTAACCACTATACTACTATCTGGCAATAATTGAGGATACATTTGAAATAAATCAATTTCCAGTTTTTGCACTTTGGATGTGCTGTTTGAAAGATTTTGCTCCATATTTTATTGCATAGACATCTGAGCATGCCCTATATTGTGTATGCAATTTAGATTTCTTAATTGAGAATACAAGCCCATCAATAGTTTGATTAAAAGATTGGTTTGTTTGTTTTTTTTAACCATAGCTAGTATTGTGTGGGGAAATTGGTAGTAAATTTAGATTTCCTACGTACCTGTTCATTCATATCTCGAATAGGTTTGACAACTTGTTCCATTCAGACATACAAATATATAAGGATATATCATAAGTAGATATTTTATCAGCAATGGCCCCCCCCCCCCCTCCCTTCATCCATGCCTGATTTTATTTTATTTTATTTTGTTATTTTAGGTGTTGAAACAAGCAAGCAGTCCAAAGGAAGTAAAAGGACTCTTTCACAAGAGTCAGCTCTTGAAACTGGGACGCCAAGAAAAAAGCGGCTCGGTTCTAAATCATCATTGGAGTGTTCAGGAAACAAGTTTGTGCATGATATAATTAAGTTTCAGACTGAAGCTTCACAAGCAATAGCACAGCAGAATACTAGGATTGATGGTTTAAAAGACTAATCAAAATTCAGTAATGGAGACATACTGTAAACAAACTGATGATAAGCTTAAACTTTTACATGAAGCAAAAGAAGATCTAGAGAAACGAATAAAATTAGTTGAAAATATTGAAGAGGATAAAGAAGTGACGGAAACGGCAGAAAGTTTTTTGATAGCTATGGCCAGGAAACAGAACCGTCATACGACATATAAAGCAAAAGTAAGCTTAAATTGATAATGCAAATGTGAATTAAACTAAATGATGGATTTTTATTAATTAATTTATTTATTTGAAAAGCGAAAACGGACCAGCACCTTGAGACTTTGTGACTGACATGTCCGTACTTTCATCAACGATTACTGAGTAAGGACTATTTCCTACATCAGCAATTAAATCGTCAAAAAGTCAAGGGGCAATAACATTTTTCAATAACATCGTACATTTGGTTCTATGTAGCTTTAGATTCTCTAATATCTTTGATTTGCAATCTAATCCGTAAAGTAGTTTACCAAGATGATCGATTGTGTTGATGGAGCTGTGCTCAGCAACGAGGACGCTACAATTTCTTGTAATTGACGCATGTCATATTCAAATTTCATTGTTTCAATTTAAGCTAATATTTTCAAATCTTACCCCCAAATTTCCCCCCAATATATATTTCCCCCATTTATCCCCCTTAATCTAGGGGGAATCCCCCCAAGTGTGCAACACTGCCCTGACCCACACAAGATAGAGGCAGCTAAGGTAAAGAACAGCATAAAAGAGGCTGCTTCAACCAGCAGGTCAGGGCCTCAAGATATACTTGCAGATGCTGTGTGTGAGCAGCCACTTGAAGTGCGTTGTGCCATTGGGCAAATGGAAAGTGTAAAGCGCAATATTCGACGACTAAAACAGGGAACGGTGCCAAAGGATCCATCGTCACTGCGGGACCTCGAATGCATTAGCGGTAAGTGGAGGACAACAGGTCAGGGTTGCCAAGTTGGTGGTTTTGCCACTTTTTTTGGTGGATTTTTTCCCTAACAGTGGGAAAAAAGTGGCAAAATATTTTTAGTGGAAAAAAATAGTGGAAAAAGTTTTTCCAAGTTGTTTTTATTGGTGTTTTTTTTTTATTCAGCCAATCTGAAGTGTTATAAATAAGATCCAGCATTTTCCCAAAAACAGAAAGGAGCAGAGTTGAAATTGAGTGTTTTTATCGCAGAACATACCTCTATCAAGTGCATAGATCACTTAGGGGAACTTATAGAAAACATTCAACCAGACACTTCAACTCCACTGTAGATTCATCGTACGAAATGTACAATGCTTCTGAAAAATGTGATCGGACCTATATTGTTAGAAGAATTAATCAAAGATTTAGGTGGCATGCCATACTCCTTGATAGTTGACGAAAGTACAGACATTTCAAGTTGCAAAGTCCTTTGCGTGATGTTAAAATTTTTCTCAACAAAGTGCAGAAGATTAATTACTACATTTTACAGACTAATTCAAGTTGTTCATGCTACTGCTAATGGAATCTATAATGCTTTAACATCAACAATGAAAGCAGATGGATTAAAAATTGAAAACGTAATAGGCATCGGTGTAGATGGGGCTAATGTTATGATTGGTGCCCACCATTCCTTAACTTCACTCTTGAAGCAGCAGGTATCTGATCTTGTAATCATCAAATGCATTTGCCATTCTTTACATCTATGTGCAGAGAAAGCATGTGAGTCGTTGCCTAGGCAGTTAGAGTATTTGGTGCGTGAAGCACATAATTTTTTTTCTCATAGTCCCAAAAGAATCAGTGAATATAATTTGAACAATTATTTGAATTTGAACTATAATTTGAATACCAGGCATTGAACAACAACCAAGTTCCAGTAAAAATCCAAAAAATGAGTGGCACGAGATGGTTGGCCAGAATAGCTGCTGTTAACACAATTTTGAACCAGCGGGATGAATTAAAGCTGCTGTTTAGATTGTCAGTAGAAGAAGATAAAAACTTTGCAGCTGAACAGTTATTTAACATTATGAACACTCCTGCCTACAAGGCTTATTTACTTGTTTTGAAATTTGCTCTTAAACAAGTTTGTGGAGTGAATGCTTTGTTTCAGAGCAACTACATAGATCCTGCAAAACAATTTGACGACATGCTGATGATGTTTAAATCTTTGCTTGGAGTAATAGTTGTTCCTACGCATCTTGAGCGAGTTTGTGACAAAGATTTGATTAGTTTTGAATTTCAGTCAAAACTGAAGCATGCCGAATCAATCTATCTAAGATATAGCTGTGAACAACATCTTAAAGACATGATTCCCGGAGAAGTAAAACACATACGGGAGAGAAGCAAGATTTTGTAAAAAAAATCAGTAAAGTACACAAGCTTTAACGTTTTCTGCATTTAAATGTGTTTTAGTCAATAAATTTTGTATCAGATTTTTAAAGAATTTTTGTGTGGTTATTGCATTATATTATTCATGTTCGTTAATGATTAGCATCTTAATTATACTGTGTAACCAAATTCATAAATGGTGGAATTTTTGGTGGTTTTTTTTTGTTAGCATCGTGGAAAATTGGTGGTTTTGATTGGCTGGAATGGTGGAGAACCTGGTGACCGACTTGGCAACCCTGCAACAGGTGCACCGTACTATAGAGATTTTCTTTTATATGATAACGGGCCACGATCCAGAGAGCGAATAATAGCGTTCGCAACAGACCAGGCACTGGAACATCTGGGACGCTCGTCTTCATGGCACATGGATGGGACTTTTGCGGTGGCCCCAGGTTTGTTTCAGCAAGTTTATGTCATTCGGGCGCCGCTTGGAGAATCTGCGGTGGCATGTGTGTATGCGTTCCTTTCTTCTAAAACTCAAAATATATATGAAGAGTTATTGAATGCATTAATCAACCGATGTCAGGATATGGGATTCAATCTAGATCCCCGAACCATCATAATTGATTTCGAGCGTACCGTGATGAACGCTGTTTTATCGACGCTTGGACCTCAGGTTTTTATTATATTTCTGCCGTTTTCTTTCTTTTTTTATATAACTTTTTATTTTTCTTTCCTTTTCTGTATTTTTTCTGTTTTTGTTTTACGCTCAGATTTCATGCCGTGGTTGCTTTTACCACCTAACACAAGAGCACGTGGCGAAAAGTTCAGGTCTGGGATTGCAACAATTATACATGGATGAGGAAACCGTAAGACACTTTTGCGGGATGATCAATGGATTGGCATTTCTGCCAGTCGAAGATGTAAAGCTTGGAGCTGATTATCTTTTGCAAAATGTGCCTGACTTTGCAGGACTCCAGGATTTGCTGGCCTACTTCACTGGAACTTACGTGCAAGGCTATCGCCGGACCCAGCCTCCACCTCAGCCCGACGGCACAATTTCCCAGGTGACGATCAGATCTGTTCCGCCTATGTTTCCGCCGGAGCTGTGGAATGTCCACCAAGCCACTCTCGGCGACGAGGATCGTACTAATAATTTTTGCGAGGGTTGGCATGCTTCTTTCTATAATTTGGTGGGGCATTCACATCCAACCATTTGGAAGGCGATCCAAAGTATAAGGAAAGATCAGAGTTTAGTCGAAGCTTCCTTTTTGAATACATCTCGCGGGCAACCTCCGCAAAAGCGGATTAGACGTGCCGCGCAAGATCATCAGCGGCGGCTTAAGATCCTATGCATGGACTATGTGACCGGTCGGAAGACACTGCCAGAATTTTTAATCGGTATAGGCCATGCTATCCGATTGAATTGAAAGTCTTATTGAAGATCATCACCATCATATTTATGTTATTGTTTACCTTGAATAAATATTTAATTTCCAGCATGTGATCAGTTTGTCGTATTTCTTTTATTATTAGTTATTATTCACATAAGTATTTAAGTTATTATTTAATTTTTACACTCTAGCATTATTGTTTACCTTTTAGTTTTATTTTCCGTATGTGAATAGTTAGTTGTTTTTCTTTTATAGTTATTAATTACAAAAATTTCTCTCAACAAGAACGATACTGAAGCAGTTAGGTGTGGTAAATGTCCTACACTCATTTCATGCATAATCAAGCTGCCTTATTCCATGACATGATAACTAATATTGAAAGTGATAATATTACTATTATTGAAGTAATTGCTGAAATAAAAAACTTAAAATTCAAACTAAAAGAAAGAATGGATAACCATTATATACCACTCAATGTACGCAATCAGTTAAGATTGTTAGAAGAAAATGGTTGGCGCAAAATAGCGTTATTTCACTCCAGCATTAATAACTTTTATCAGAAATGTATTCAGTATTTAGAAGTTCGCTCATCCCACTATGAAGATATTGGTTATTTTAAATGGGTTAGTCTTAAAAGCGATATTAACTGGCAAACCTTGCAAGAAAGTTTCGAATAAGTTTCAAAATTTTGTTCTGAATTAGATATACTTGACGCTGAAAAACACGAATCAGAACTCTTTGATGAGATATCTTATGTGAAAAAATATAGTGATACTATAAAAATAAATTCGTGGAATGAAAAGATGGTACCAACAGATAAAAGATGGACAGAAATATTCAATCACTTTGAACAAAACAACATACCATTTAAACATAAGAAAATGGTTGAATTTGCATTGTATTTGCCAGGTACAAATAGTTCAACAGAACGCATTTTTTCGGATGTGAATAACATTTGGACCACAGAGAAAACTCAACTGTGTTTAGAAACTTTGAAAGCAATATTGCAAGTAAAGTGCAATTTTTCTAATACTTGTGAGGAATTTCACAACAATGTACCACAAAATGCTGAATTGTTAAAAAAAGTTCATAGTTCTGGAAAGTACATGTAATAAATATGTTGACGTTTTATTTTTATGTAATCAAAAATATGCAATAAACTTTATTATGATTGAATAAAGCAATAGTTGTTCAGTTTAATGCTCTCAGATTAATGCTATTTTCTTTTAACTAAGATAAAAAGTAACCTAAATAAGGTTTTTTTTAAGTTTCGAAAATTGATTTTTCCAACATCGCCCAGCACTACCTGTCCCACATTCCGTTGCAAAACATCTGGTCGCCTTACTGTAAACCATACGCCAACTTTCTGGTCGTGCAAAGGAGTTTGATGATATTCGTGAGGATTATACTTCGTCCAACAAGAGAAAAACAGGGTGTGTTTCCGGTCTGATATCGACTCATCCACAATGCTTTGTGGGATCTCTCTTTCAGCGGCTGCACAAGTCAATTTGTAATGGCGACGCCCGTGCAACAACTCTTCAGCCAAACAAGGAAAAACTATTCCCAGCCAGGCTAGGGAAATTTGTGTGGAACGTATTTTGCTACTTTAAAGGAAAATAGTGTTTTAAAAGCTCATCTGCTTTGATAGAAGAAACTTCCAAGGCAACGCAAGTTTCTTTTTCTTGCGTTCGAACAATTGTTCAAGAAGGAAACGAAGCGTCTTCATGCGAAGCTACCACTCCCTTCTCCTCGCTTTTCGACTCCTGGAAAGAAAAGGCCCAGGGAATCTCGAACAACGATATATATAAAATTGAGTTAAAAGATAATTTTATGAAGGGTACAACATTTTTAATTATAATTAAAGCAAAGCAACTGAATAATATTAAAGCTTCTGCTGTAATATTATAAAGCGCTTCTTCAATGAGACATGAGACAGAAGTGATTAAGCGCATGAGGCCCCCTTTCTCTGATTGGCTAATCTGAAACTTCCTGTGACACACCCTGTTTTTCTCTTGTTGGTTGAACTATAGTGGTCGACCAGTACCGGGTGTTCTGAGAGTTGACATAGCCAGAGAGATGGAACCCGGCTTCCTCAGAAATGAAAGACAGCTGCATGTCCAGTCCATTCACTGTGATTTCTTGAAATAGCCAGTTACAAAACTGAAGACGTTGAGGGCAATCCGCTGGTTTCAGTTCATGGACCACGGATACTTTTTATAGTCGCATCTTCAAATCGTCGTGAAGAATGCGTCCACACGATCTTCTTGAAATTCCGGTCTGCTGGGACAAACGGCGCGTTGATTTGCTTGGACTCTGTAGCATCATCGTTTGGAGATTTTGGACATTTTGTAGATTTCGTACTCGTTTTGGAGTGGTTCTATGCTTGTTTAAAACAGAACCTGTGTCCCGCCACTTTTTTATTAAAAGTTGCATCGCTTATGTACCCTGTTATTCCTCCAAATTTCATTAATCTAGGCTTTACAGAGTCTGAGTTATTAACTTGTTGATCTTGGTGGCGGCATTTTTATTTCTGTTCATATCTCAGTTATCGTTCATATTTGAACCCATGTTCATAGGACGTTTTGTGTTTATCTTAACCTCTATAATACCCCCTTTAAGTATTTTACATTCGATGTAAATCACCCTGTATAATGCAAAAGCAATAAAAGGATGACTATATGAATTTAAAATCATGAATAATTTTTAAAAATAGAAACACTTTTTTAAAAATCATAGGGTTGTTCCACAATAAAAAATCTAGTGAATAATTCAGCCCTAATGAGCGTCGTAAATTAATGTGTAACTGTATAAGAATATGTTTAATAGTCAGCATTGCTCCACTGGAGCACAATGGAGGTGGTTATTTTTTTAATAAATGGTCGCGAGTAAGACGGCTGTGACTAATCCTAAGCCGAGTAAGAACGACATTGTCTCGCCTGTTGGTTAGACAAGGTAAGAACCAGGGGGTGATGGCACTCTTTATTTGTTCGCTGGGTTAAGAGGCCAAGACTCCTGCCAAGAAGATGCGAATTTCTTGGAGATAACCGGGAACAAATGTTCGGTGATTGAAAGTAACTCAGAGATAGGTAAGTGAGTAATGGCGTCTTTTGCCGCCTTATCAACCCGTTCATTTTACTGGATACCCATGTGACTAGGGATCCAAACAAAATAAATTCTGTGATACCTTGGGAATCCAGGTAATAAAGATATTCCTGGATTCTTTGAACAAAAGTACTGTCTGTATTGAATGACTCCAAGGATTGCAAAGCGCTCAGAGAATCGGAGAATATCCAAAAGTTGGAATTTGGATAATTAAAAGAGAACTCTAACGCTTTGGCTATGGCTAACAATTTCGCTGAGAAGATGGAAAACTCGTTTGGCAAATGATAAGAAAATACAAAGTTATCTATAAGGAACGCACAGCCAACTCCGTCATCTGATTTGGACCCATCTATTGTAGCGATCCCGCTACACGGCCTCGAAATGAGATCAGTAATTTTTTTTTTTACCTTCATGGTTAATTTAATCGGTTCTTATGACATTGGCTATTTGGCCCTCAGTACGGCTATAGCAGTTCGTCCCTCTCGCGTCACATTTTCTTGCCTCAGCACTTTACACACTTCGCGAAATCTTATTAATGGAACCTAGACGGTTCTAAAAAGATATTATAGTCTGGACAGACTGCTATTCAAAATAATGGGATGCATCTTCTCCTAGCAATTAGCGTTGTGTAATGAAGTAAAGCATTTCTTTGCTTAGAGACGATAAGGTTCTAGGGTTACGCCCTAATAAACATGGGGTAGAAAAAAAAAGGGTAATAAATGGGAGACATTACGGTAAGTGAGCAATTAACTGGGGCATGCTGGGGTTCCTAGCCTTATGGAGCTGAAGATAAATTTTCCTTCTGACTCGTATTCGTTTGACTTTCCGGCAATGTTCATTTACATTGTTACCTCGAAGTTTTACCGTCTATCAATTTGAATCTATTTTAACAAAACACGCTCTTTATTAAAAAGGAGGGAAAAAAATATATTTTTTTAAATGTTTAATTTTTTCCTCAGTCAAAAGTATTCTTTTTTTAAAAAAACTTCTAACTCTTAATTGTTACTTTTCAGTCATTATTTTTTTTTTTAGTTTTAAAACCAAGAATTTATTTACTGTTAAAAATCTTTTATTAGCTGGGCATTGTTACTGTATCAGTGTTCTTTTACTTCAAAACAATCATTACAACGAATTTACGCGCTTTCATGCTTGTTGCCTTTTGTTGGTCCCTCAAGCTTCGTGCTCGTGGGGAGTTCGTGCAATGGCTTGCTGGTTCTGTTTTTTGAGCTTTTAGGAGTGAGTTGGGTACCGGTCTTTGGACTTGTTCAGATCGCACAATGCCTGACAAGACATTTTTTCCTTATACGATTTGTTAATAAACCATCCAAATTGTAAATTGGAGATGGTTCCTTGAATTAACAGAATGTAATGTTGCCCGACTCTTCATTCCGTTTTTGGAATTCTCTTCAGACCTAGACTTTTGCTTTTGTTATGGATTCGTCTGGTCCGAGGTCGTTCGTCTACTCGTCCGAGTTCTTCCGGTAAGGCTTTGCCCATTTCTCGTCTTGGGTTTCGTCTGCGAGCGTTCGTCATGTCTAATCATTTGGCGGTTTCCTTTCAACAAGTATTAATGGCAGCGCTTGACTTTTATGTTCATCATTGAATCATCGCTCCTAACTGAACAATAGTTCGCATATCCAGTTTGTTCCAACAAATGGTTTCCGCAATCCTGACTTTCGTCATTAAGGTTGATCAGTTCAGAAAAATCTACCTCTCAAAAAAATGGAACTGTGCCCTCGCCCAGATTTTTCTTCATTTCTCGCCTCTCACTGGCAGAATTTTGCTTTTAACTTTTACTACTGATTCATCACTGTCAATTTGCGTTTATCTATTTATTTATTTTTAGTAGTCTCTTTCGGCCCGGATTGTGGTTCCGTTCCGTCGTGGCGTCGTCCTTGTTGCGTAGTCTCCAATCCTGTTTGCTGTACCGCTTCTTGTCTGCCCACGTTATCATACCACCTTTGTTATCCAATACCTTGTACAGTTCTAGTATGTTTCTGTTACGTGATTGTCACCTTTTCTTTGACCTTAGTCCTCTTCCCCCTTCCCCTAGTTAACTTTATTTCCGTAGCCGTTCAATGTTTTTATTTATCTTCAGTGCATTTCTTATTTTCTCTTGCATCCTTTCTCTCCTTTGTTTCTTTTTCTCGCTAGGTCTCACACTCCGTCCGGGGAACTTCCTCATCTTAATAAGTTTTTTTTTAACCTCCATTTAGTTATCCCATTCGACGGTTGAATTTTTTTGTCTTCAGCCAACTTCAAACAAATCCGAATTCAAGCCAGAGACTTACTCTTTCTCCAGGATCATCTACCCTCATTAGAGATGCAACGGGTGAAATTCATCCTCATGGGAATTCTGTCTTCAAGCAAAAATGTTATTCAATTACACTGGCCAACAAAATTTAAGATTTTTCTTGTGACAAAATGAAAGTGGGTGATTTTGGTAGTATTTTTTCTGCTGATTACGAATATAATTTTTAAATTTCTCTACCACGCACAGCTTTCTTGTTTTACAATGAAACATTTTTAAATCATTCAGTGTTTGGGGCTTGGTAAATTTCCTTGCGGCCCCAAAATATGGATACTTTAACAATGCAGCCGCTTCTCTTCACTCCCATTACTTTAACATAGAAGTCTCGAAGTGCATAACTTGGAAACGTGACGTGATAGAAAAAAAATCTAAAAGCAGATTCGGATTCTACATACAAATTACTACTAGGAACATTTTGTGTGGTCTTAGTCACAAAATGCGTGTTGACTAGTGTTATTAGAATTTGTTGTCATGTTTTCATATTCTTTTACTACGCATTCTGTGCAATAACAAGTCATTTTTGTTTGAAGCCGTCGTTACAATTTTTTAAAAGCTTATTAGCCCTAAACTTCTCCTAGCTGATATTTCTCTGACGTAACGGGGTTTCTTTAATTGTTAAATGACCTAATTCATTTTTTTTTCTTAACTTGGGGATTTTTTTTCTTTTTTTTTATCCAAAAAGTTATTTAGATTCTTTTTTTCTGCTATTAATTTGGCTTTTTGCCAGTTCCTTATTTTAGTTTTCAAGGTTTAAGTTTAATTTCGCCCTCACTTTTTCGCGAGCCCGTTCAATCCTTTGACCTTAATGGGGAAGAATGTATAACATTTCTCAAGCAAAACACCAGATGGCGAATTGTACTGACCACCCTAAAGCAGCCATTCTTAATGTTAACCTACGGGAAAAACGGCGGTTTTAATTGAATTTTTTTAAGTACGAGGGGAAACAATTCGGTTTTCAAAGATTTTCGGTTAAACTCGATAATAAATGAAAATTGTTAAAAAAAAACTGTTTAAGTGCCAGATGCATTTTCTTTATGAAAATTCGCATAAAAAATACCGCTTTTTTAAACATCATTTTGCTGAGCTACATAATTTATTAATTCCATAAAAATGTTTAGCCTGGCATTTTTTAATTTGAGAAAGTAATAGCTATTGTAAATTGTTAAATTTTCACTTCTGTTAAAATTTTTATTACAAATATATTTTAAAAATTCATTTTAATTAAAAATAAGAACTTGTGGAAAAGTGATAGATATCAATAACGATAATGAGACGTTTAATATTTTTAACATCACCATTTTTATTAATTCAGAACAAAAAATTGTAGTTTCTCCCATAGGTTAACATTAAAAAACTGCTGCCTTAGGGTGGATAGTACAATCTGCCATCTGGTGTCTTCTGATGTCTAAATTCTTCCCTATTTGGCGCGCAGCACTGTGTACATGTGGAAACCATCTGAAGGGTTTCTAAAAAATCCTTAAAAACAGCCTTAATTTCAGCTTCTATAAAATTCGATTTTTTCCCAGCGCTCAAGTTATAATTAATAACTGGTTGGCAGAGAATCAACTGAGGAACATCTCTGACCTCTCGGATATGCATGGCTGGAAATGAGCGGTTCAGGCTTTCCAGAAGATTTTGGAACAAAATGTTGATGATGCTTCTAAAAGTATGATAAGGGGGGGGGGGGTCCCAGGTTTATCAAATAAACAGGCAAAAGCTGGATGCAGACTTTCGCCATGTACACGAAGGGCATACATGAGGGGTTTGGCTCTTCTAAACCATAACGGGGGTTCAGCAGCATCCACATAAAGGATCTCAACCGTACTAGTTCGAAAAGCTACTGTAGCAATTCTTATGCCTAGGTTATGGACGGGATCTAGCAGCTTCAAAGTACTCTTTGAAGCTGAGGCATAAACAATGCTTCCATAGTCTAATTTAGACCTAACTAGGGAGCCGTATAGGAATAAGAGCATCTTTCTATCAGCGCCTCATTTGGTAACGAAAATCGAGGCAAAACATTCATAGCTTGTAAGCATCTCGATTTTAGATTACGAGGATGTGGGAGCCATGATAATTTTCGATCAAAGGTCAGACCCAAGAATTTGTGGGAGTCCACCACTGAGATAGGGGATCCAAAAAGAGTCTGGTCTGGATAAAAACCTCCCAAAAAACAAAAGTGGACGGCCCTTGTTTTTTGGGTGAAAATTAAAAGCCTACTCTGTTGCTCTAGGTAACAAGTTTGTTGATGGCTAGTTGGTTGCAGTTGACGTTCAATAAAGAACATTCAGGAAATAATAATTTTGTTTGGAATAATTCACAGTGGAGAGGAAAAGGAAGGGACTAAGTACACTTCCCTGTGGGACACCGTTATCCTGCGTAAAAAGGTTTGAGAGCTGTGAGTCAACGCGAACTCGGATAGTTCTCCATAAAATTGCACAGGAAGGAGGGAAAATGTCCTGTAAGGCCGTATTTCCGCAAAAGTAATGCAATTCCATTGCAAGAAAACCCCTACGTCATGTTGTCTATGTCTCTATGCGAATCTCATGCTCCAACTGAAGCAGGTGACTAACAGTTGAGCGAGATTTGCGGAAACCGAACTGATACTAGTTAACAGGTGTTTTTTTTTCCAGGTACCACAAAATTCGCACGGAGACCATCCTTTCCAAGACTTTGCACATGCAGCTTGTTAGTGCAATTGGTCGATAATTTGAAGGAAAACAGTGGTCTTTATTCGGTTTTTGAATAGCAATAACTGCCTGTCTCCATATTGTTGGAGTCTCTCCTAAAGACCAGATGTAATTATACAACGAGAGAAGGTAAGCATAAGCTTCCTGAGTGAGATTTTGCAGGAAAGAGTATGGAGCAGAATCTCTGGAGCAACAAAGGGCATAATGCAGTTCCCGCAGAGAAAACGGGAGATTATATTTTTCGAGTTTCGGGATTTAAAATTTATAGGATTTGATTCCTTGATACGTTTTCGTCTTTGAAACGAGGCAGAGTATTTTTTTATTTGTGAAACCTCAGCAAATGTTCTCCGAGAATATTAGCTACCTCATTCGGTCATAGTACGTATGACCATTTTGAATGAGAGAAGGAATTTATCTGGAACTGTTTCCTATTTATTTTCCTAACCATATACCAGATAGTTTGAAGAGAAGTGTTTTATTAATGGAAGAAATATAATCCCTCCAACAGAGTTTCTTATTTGTGGAAATGATTAATTTACAATTGGCCCTTTTTTGCTTATAAGTGACAAGATTCTCAAGAGTGGGTTGTGGTTCAAAAAATGCGGAGAGCTCTCTTACGTTCTCGAACCGTAGGGCACATGGGACTGGTGGATAAAGGGTCTCACGTGACAGTGGATATAACCGATTTAT
>JAHWFO010008940.1:0-10362 GCA_023313115.1 Rhysida immarginata
AAATTTAGGAGAAAAATATACGATATCAATATTCACATTAAAACTAAGCATCAATGGGAAGTGATATTAAGTAGTACGTGAACCACGACGTGTGAAAAGCTTAAATAGTAAAGCAGAAATTAAACAGTTATTTTTCAGATATAAGAAAAATTCACTTAAGTTCTATTTCAATGTCTGTAACTGTACCCTGAGAAGCGCTGGGGGCAGCCAAGCGTGGCTCGCGTTGAGAGCTCTCTTTGCGGCTCGCGCTTGCTGTGCCTATGTCGCCTGCTTCTCCCGTGGTTGGCTCGATTGCGGAATCAGTCTGAGTTACGTCGTCTCCGGGGCTTATGCTGCAATGACGTGAAACCTCCTTTTTAGGTTCCCGGGCTGATGCGGGGTCCTGATGAATCCTCTCGCTAAACTTGATTGTTAACGTAGATTCTTGTGCCGACGATACGTGATCTATGCCGTCCTCTTTACCTCCAGATCGGATCGATGGCGGGTCTAGGCCACCCGTGTCGACTTCTGGATCAGGCTTTGTGATGACGGTACTCACACCTCTTAATGGCTGCTCTGTGGCATGGACCTTGTACTTATGATGAGCGTCACGATTCTGTCCGTATTGATTCCTTGTCGGTCGGCCGTCTCGAGTGCTAACGAGTTTCGCTTGCTTCTCGTTTTCCTGGGTCGGAATATTGGAATTGACAAAAATTTGCGTGTGAAATAAATCAGTAAGTCCACTTATCTTTTTCTTGTCTAGTGAGCGACGGCGCCGATTGTTTCTGCCATGATGAAACTTTTCACTTTTCTTATTCCTCGATTCTACCTTTGCACTGGCGCACTCACGGTTCCCTGTAGTATCGCCATGACGGTGTCGGTTTCGTGCGAGTCTTCCTTGTGCTCGGGATTCACCTAAGTAGAAATCATCGGAAAATATCAATGCTGAAGGCTGACGAAAATAATGAGTTTGCTTAGACTCCTTTCTAGCTCGTCCATTCGTCCGACTTTGGTCTGGAATCATCTGGTCAGGATACGCTCTCTCCCTTCCTTTCCGCTGTACCTGCCTTTTATTCGTCTTCCTTATTTGCATGTTTTGTTTATTTTCCAATCGGCTGCCTTCCCCACCTTTCGTGCTTCCTTCATTGACTCTTCTATTTTCTTTTGCGGGTGGAGGTTTTCTTTTTACCTTTCTTTTCCGTTGCTTACTTTCTCCTCCCTTAATGAACTCTTTATTAACCTCGCCCATTTTTTTTCTTCCTTGCTCTGTCGGGGCTCGGTGACCTGACACAGGGCCCGTAGGCAATGGGCAACGTTACCGCGAACCTTATATTCATAGCCAAGTCCATACAAGAGGTGCGCGAAGAGTCCACGAGGAGATAAAAACTCTTCGTAATGCAAGATGGAGTGAAAAAGTTAAATTCCTGAGGAACAAAAAGAGGGGTACGCTTCCACCACTTCGTACCAAATGGTGATTACGTGCTCATTGATCTGGAAAAAGTCCATCTTGTTGCGGATTCGTTTGCGGAGCAATTTGTTAATCCTGTGAACAACAAGTTAGAGAGTTTTTCGTACTTTCCAGCTGCTTGGAAGCCATCTCTTGTCTAAGTATCCCCAAGCTGGACATTCCTGTTAGCTACAACCATGGCTACAACAGAGGCTGGATATGCAAGGGTTTATTAAATAGTACTTACACCACCTTATTGTGCGCTACATTCCTTTATGCGACGTCATATTGAATCACTGAATGCTCTAGTACTGTCCTGGCCCAGTGGAGTATTGTGATCCATGAAGTATCCACTAAATTCCAGAGTTCTCTTCATTTCGAGGTCTTTGGAGTGCATACATTCGACATCCAACAGTTTCCACAAGTTCTTAATTGGAGAGAGGTCTGGAAGTTGTGGGATGTTATGTGTATTTGGCCTTGTGTTGTCTTGCTGAAAAATTTCACTTTGTATGCCCTCAATGTAGAGTAATGCGCGGCCTGCTACACTTCATCAACTTATCGCTTTATTATCAATCTGCCTATTATCCCTGCTAGAGGTGATCCGCTGTCGTAGCACTTTAAACTATGACTCCATGTTGATGAGCTGTATGTCGCTCGAATATCGTAGAAGAATAAACCCGATTGTCACGTCGGCTCCAGATTCGCACTCGGTGATCATTGGTGAGACAAAAGCAAGATTCATTGCTGAACACCAACGTATGGCACTCGTCACGCCAGATAGCCCGAATGTGACACCAATCCAGTCGCATTAGATGTTAGGCCAGTGTTTGCAAAAATCCCCTTGCCCATAAACCAGCCTCACACAATTTGCACCAAACTATCTCCTATCTTTCTCTACGCTCTGCAAATGCCGCTAGCTGTGGATTTTGGACCATTACAGCTTGACGTCGTATGCATCGGTATGTGTGCTGCATCGTTCGTGTACATGTTCCAGTCATCCTACGCTAATTAACATTTCCGTTCTTCTAATTTCTGCTACAATAAGACACAAAGACCAACCGGCCGTACGTAGCCCTATAATTAAACCACCAAGAGTCAGTCACGTGATTGCGAACAGCTACCGTACCTGCGTTTTGTTTTCTGTTCCCAACGATGTAACTTGCATACTCGTACGATTACAATTCGAATTTATAGATGCTGTCTAAGTATTTTCGTGCCCTAATAGCTTAGCAGCATTGCAATCTATTGCGAACAGCTCGATGGTTCTCTTCAACGACGATGTAGGCAGTCACGCATTTATACAGATGGGAAAAAATTGTCACTTGACAGGGTCAAAATCGGTTTATACCCAAATTTTCTGTAGTATTCTCTACAATGAACTGTTTTAGCAAACGATTAGCGCTCCTCATTCACGAAACTATTTAAGTTTGATGGATTTAAGTTACATTTTGAGAAGAAGAGAGAGTGTTTTAATACAGAAGAACAGAAGGATTTAAGTGTGTGTTTAAATTAGATTCATTTGTATTCGCTCTTTAGGGATGCTACGAATAAAGATCGCTCTTTGTCCACTACAAATAAAGATCGCTGAATGCAAAAAAATGGACTACTATATTTTTATTATAAAACAGTTTTTTTTACTCAGCTTTTCGCATTGCTTTTACTACTATGTCTCTCTTTTTTTTTCTTTTTGTAGTCTCTGATTCGGCTTATTTTCTGGCCTACCTGGTGATCCATTTCTGGCATAAACTTAAGCTTTCCGTAATACTAGTCCTGTTTCTAGGATTAGTTTTCATTTTCATAAATCTATCCTAAATTCCTTGGGGAATTTTCCACTTGGATTTAATAATACAGTGTAAACTATTAGCTTACTATTATTATTATTATCATTGTTTGGGGAAGCCAAACTCGGATCAAGTCCGGAAGCCAATCCCAGAGGCGGACCCAAAAGAGGGCCAAAGCCCAAGGGACTCAAATGCGAGGGAGGGAAAGTTATGCACTCGTGGGAGTATTGATGTTTGGGTGTAGGAATTTCCTTACTAAGTGACAGGTGTTTAGAATTATGGCTTTCTGTAAGGTTTTGTATAAGTGTGGGTTTAAATTTAGTGTTGACAGGCTTTAGTGTAGCGAGTGTGGAATAACCCCAGTAGCAGAAACAACGATAGGGGCAATGTGTACTCTGTTAACTCCCCAAAGGCGTTTTATTTCGTGTGCAAGATCCGTATATTTAGTGATTTTGTCAGTGTATGTCTTTTGTAAATTGTGTGTGTTGGGGATGGAGATATCGATTATGTAAGTCACTTTGTTTTGCTTATCTACTAGTGTAATATCTGGTCTGTTATGAGGGATAGTTTTGTCAGTAATATAGTTTATGTGTGGTGTTCTCTAAGACAGTGTCGGGGATATATTTATGGTAAGGAGTGTGAATGTCCCTTAGCTTGTGTATCTTTAGTGTTAGATGTTGATGTATGATGTTGGCTACCTGGTTATGTTTGTGGAAATAATCTGTCTGCGTGAGTATTTTGCAATTGGATATGACGTGTTGGATGGTTTCCTCTGCGATATGGCATTTCCTGCAAGACCCGTCAGTCGATTCTTTGATAATGTTTTCTGTAGCTTTTAGTGTCAATAACCTGGTCTTGTATGGCAATCATGGTTCCTTCAATTTCCCCAAAGAGACTCCCTTCACTCAACCAAAAGTTCGACGCTTTTTTGTCGACGTGTGGCTGGTTGAGGTCAGAAGGATGTCTACCGTGGAGTTGCTTTCCGAGCCATGATTGAAGTTTAGTGCATGTTGTAGGAATGTTATGGGAGTTCTGCATGCTGTTCAGATTCAGAGGTGTGTATTTTGTATCAGCCATGCAGACTGCTTTGTGTAATGGTGATGTGTGTTGTTTAGAGTGAAAGAATTCTCTGAGTGACGGAGTCTGTTTCTGGTGTAGACCTCTGCCTCCCTCTGAACGAGGCAGGATGAGTCTTTCAATAGCTGCGTGTGGATGGTGCTTTCTGTGCTTTATAAGCAGTTTACGTTGTTTCCTTTCAAGTCCCTCAAGATCTGTGTGTGTCCACTGTATGACTCCAAAGGAGTAGGAGAGTATTGCCGTGGCATAAGTATTGATGGCCTTGATTAAATTTCTGGAATTTAAATGCGTTTTAAGTATTGTCTCTAGCCTATGAAGATATTGTTTAGTGAGTGTATTCTTTATGTGTTTGTGCTCCAGAAGCTTGGCTTGCTTAAATCCTAGATATTTATAAAATTCGTCATTTTCCATAGCAGCAATGTGATCTGGTTCATCTAATGTGAAGCCCCCTTCCCTGAGTACTCCATTTTCAATGTGAATGGTTTTGCATTTGTCCAACCCAAATTGCATGTGTATGTCTTTTGAAAAGGTTTGTGTAATGTCAAGTAATTGGTGCAATTGTGTTTGTGTGGAGGCGTAGATTTTCATGTCGTCCATGTAGAGTAAGTGTGAAAGCGTGTAGTGGCAGCTTTTATTGTGTTTAATTGTGTAGCCATAAGCTGTGTATTATTATTATTTCAACGTCTTCTTTTCTGCTCCTTTGACCTTCGTGTCCAGAAAAACAGTAGTGATTCCATTAGTTTCACCATGAAATGATCGCCAGGTTTCTCCAATGTCATTTTTTGCCATTCAGCGATTTTTATTCGTAATGGACAAATTGCTCAAGTATCCCTCAAGAGCGAATACGGATTCATCTAATTTAACACAAACTGATGTTAAGAAACTCGACAGCAGGTTTTCACGCTTTTGTCAAATTATTTTCAGAGCCTATTTTATACTTTACATCGACAATGTACTTAAGAAGAGTTGGGTGGTTTAATTTACGACAATTTTTAACAAGGAATGTTGGAGATTTTCCGTATAATACCCTTGATTGCCCAAGTTTTCTCAACGTTTCCTTAATGCTTCCATATGAAATACTATGTAAAAAAGTTGGTATGTTCAGAAACACAATTCACTTAATCCGTTTATCAGATTATTCTTAACAAACTCAGTGATTCTGTTGGTACCATGAACTAGTAAGCTACGTTGGTAATATATTAAGTAGTGTGTTTTAACTTTTCATCTATGACTGAATTTTTTACCTGAATTGATTACCTCTCACATGCTTTGTCTTTTGGTGTTAAATGATGACTTTGCAACTTCATTCATGGACACGAAGGGTTTTATCAAATCAAATTTATTTTTTAATTATTATTTTAGTGTGTGTTCGTTGTTAAAGGTTAATTCTCAGCTGTTTTCGTTCACACAGCTTAAAACAAAATTGAATGGAACTATTAATTTTTGAACTATGCAAGGGGTAAAAATTCAAATTTAAATTCCATCTTAATTTTGTTTAAAAAGTTTCTTTCTACTTGGAAGGAGATGGCGATGGCAATAATTGAAATCAATTGAAGTGGAGAGGAAACGTCCTTCGAGAAACATCTGGAGGTTGGGTTCGCTTACGGCGCGTGGGAGAGCAGATGCTGCGACTTCCTTGCCCAAAAACAAAAAATAAAAATAAAATTAAAAGACAGAGACAGAGAGAGAGAGAGGGTGAAATGATAGAAGCCATTAGTTTTTCTTTTTTTTTTTTAAAATTTCAACACTAATTAAACGATTTCGCTTCATTAAGCTAAATAAATGAAGCGATTTGTTTATTGTTTCCCCTTTTTCCACTCTGCTTTATTTTTTTTTTCTTTCCTTTTTAAATGGACGGCTGTGTCGTTTAGAAAGGATTGGTTATTAGGCCTTTTGTATGGTCATCCACAGGATATCCTTTAATTTGAACCAATAGGAACCTTTGGTATTTACCCTCATGTAGGAGATGTTGTTTGTTAAATCCCTTTTGACCTCAGTTCACCCCGTGTCGAGATTGCAATATACTTCCCCTGTGCCAATCGGAAAAAAGAAAAAAAAAATCATCGTCAACTCCTAATGAATGGGGGAGAGGAGTTATTAGGGTTAATGAAGGAGTCGTTGGAAATAGAGAAAGACGTCTAAAATAACGATATGGGGTTTCTTGTGTTCATTTCGAATGCATGGCACGGAACATGCTTTTTTTCAACCGGAATTCGATTGGGCTTGAATATTGTTGAAGACAATGAGACACAAACACGCAACGTACACGTCTTGTTTTCATTTTGGCACCGTATTGGAAATTAGTTTAATGGAAATAACGAAAAACAAAATGAAATGAAGTGCGAGTTTGTTAAGTGACGTAAACATGGACTGCTTTAATATACTCTGGCTAACGGAAGAAACGCTAGTTGTTTCCATTGAAATTCCCAACTTCATTGTTGCACTGTTAAACATTGTTACACTAAATATTGAATCCGTGAACATGTCATCTAACACTCTACGTCTAGATGGTAGTGTGGTCTTCTTCGACCGGGGACGTCTTCATTCAATGCATTTAATAATATTGGGATGTAAGCTTTCGATTCTGCTGTTACGGAAAAAGTTATAGATGACATCTAGTAAAGTGGGTATATACAGGGTGAATACAAAAGTCTGAACCCCCCTTTTATTTTTTGAACCGAAGCAGATATGTCAATTTGGATGAATCCAATGAATAGGAAGTTGTGGGTGGCCTATCCCATGGTGCACTTTTCATCATCCCAAATATGCAAATTAGGACACATTCAAAATTTATCTCAAAAACCGTAAGGGATAAAGAAAAAAAACCCAATTGAAAACTTGTTCAGCAAAAAAAAAAAAAACAAAACAAAAAAAATCATCCAAATCGGACCAACGAATCGCCCACAATCACGTGGTGAACTGTTTGTAGCTTACAAACAGTCCCACTGCACAAGGAAAACTGCATGTTGCTATTTCCACCATGTAAAGCATGCAAATCAAAAAATTAACATAAATTACCATACTCACATTCACTTTCATGCGGAAAAGCAAATAAAAGGCATGTTTCAGCACACACAAGACAAGGATGGCAAGCTACACTGTTCCGGAAATGGTCAACATGATCTTCTGATTGTGGGTGATTGGTTAGTCCGATTTGGATGATTTTTTTTTTAATTTTCACCCTGTATATTTTTGAAACACCCTGAATTTATTACAGTGCTGCAAAAAAACAATATATTTCTTCAACTCTCAAGTCTATAGCTGTCGCTAATAAGATAGGGCACCTTAATGAAAAATCACATTTAGTATCCTTGTTTTGAGATCAGTTTGTGCACTCTAATAGGCATTAATTCAATTCATTTTGACATGTCCGTTGCATTGATTTCATCCCAGGCAACTTGAATTGCATGGTGATCTGACTCGTAGTAGCCTCTCGATCGCCCCGTATGGCTCTGATAAGATAACGTGAAGTCCGTTCGTCAAACGCTTGTGGTCGTCCTGTGCGGGGATTACGCGTGTGGAAACATTGCCTCTGCGCTACTGAAGATCCACTCTAGACGCTGTTGACCTCGGAAATCCGAATTCTTGTGTAATCTCCGATATGCTATGACCCTTGCGTCTTGCACTGATTATCATCCCACGTTCAAAGACTGTTAACTCGCGACGGGCTGTCATGTTCACTACACACATGTATGTTCAAATATAGTGTCTACACTAGCGCCATACGCCGCATCTGGCCGCAACATTCGGGAGTCATACACGGCACATCTTCAAATGGGACAACCTTTCCCATGGGTCACTCAGTGTTGATTCCTATGTTGCGAGAATGAGACCGTGAAAAACACTGGCAAGAAGTTGAAAAAGGTCTATGAAAATAATGCTGTCGATCGCAGTGCGGTTTGTCAATGGGCGCACAGATTATCTGGTGATAGGGGGCACGCAATTATTCGGGATTCTCCTCACAACGGCAGACGACATACCCCACAAACACTTGATATTGTGCAGCGCGTTAACAACCTGGTTTTGGAAGACAAGCGTGTAATTGAAAAGATGCTACTTTTATTGGGAATTTGAGAATACCGCAACAAGTGCAGGCAGAATACCGCAACAGTTGAGATTGAAAACGGTTTGTGCCAGGTGCGTTCCATATATAGTAACTGTAAGACTGTGTAAACTGTGTATAGAGAACACTTGAATGGCGGAGAAGACTGTATTGCAAGAATTGTGACGGGAGGTGAAATATGGCTTTACCATTTTGAATCGATGAAGCAGTCAGTGCAGTGGCATCATGCGAACTCGAAAAAAAGAAATTGTGAGCAAATGGATGCTTCCTAACTGAATTTTAATTTCAAATGACATAAATGACTTTCATATTAATGCTTTGTGGAATTAATATTTTTTTGTGCGTATTTGTTAAAATTAAATTGGCAGAATAGTTAGAACATTGACTACTTTTGTCAGTGAACTATTCTAGTGAACAGAAAGGAAAACACATACGAGTTTTGCAAAAGAAGCATTATTTTTTTTACAAAGCTTTGGAAAAACGATAGTTTTAGTGAAAATCAATAAAAATGGCAATCATGCAATGAAAAACACTGATGATCAATGAAATTGCATTAACCCCTCATAGTCTGGTTTTTTGGACTGATTCATGGCGTCGACGGGGGGGGGGGGTAGTTGCCCCACCCTAAATCAAGTAATACAGGGTATTTATGAGCTATGTGCACAAACTATTATGGGTAGTAGAGGACCTTATTTTGAATATATTTTGCCAATAAACTGGGGGTCGCAAATGAATCCTTGATACATAAAAAAATGTCCAACATCATACCTGTTCAATTTACCTTTATTTATTTACTAGCAGAGGTACCCGGCGTTGCCCGGATTAATTACACTTGTAGATAAAGAGATAGATCTCAAAAAATTAAATTATAACTCCCAATTGGTTAAATAATAACTCAATCAATACAACACAGAGCAAAGGGACTGTCCATTCTACGAAAAATACGAAAAACAGGTAGTCCAGGTGATATACCGGAGCATCTAAACTCTTCTTGAATTGCCTTACCACTGCGGAGCATCACCAGATAATTTAGACTCAAGTTTTTCTTGCCCTTGACGTAGAAGCTCTTATACCCTCTTGCTCTGTTCGAAACTGCCGTTGTTCAAATGTTTCAAACGCTCGTATAGCTTTTTCTGTTTTAGTTGCAGAGTTTCTCTGGCCAATACTCGTTCTTTCTCTTTCCTTTCCAGACACCTAAATTTTTGCCAGTCGTCTGGACGTTTGATAGGGAGCTCAAGGGAGACACGCGTGACTCCTAAGCCTAATCAATAGACACTGCCTTATTAATGTTCTGTCACTGCATCTTCACTATATGCTCATTATCAATAATACTTGGAAACGAACGTTCAGTCAACGCATTGTCAGTATTTCAGTTTCCAAAATATACACTTTCCCACAGAATATAGTCAAAATGTATTTTTAGGAAATGTTTGGACCTGCTGTGCTACCAAATAAGCTGGGTGATAACCCCTGTGTGGCTCGGACTTTTTTTTTGGAATAAATTTTGAAATATCTTAAAAATAACACACATGAAAACGCTTAGAATTAATACAGTAAAAATTCTTAATAAAAATTTGAAAAAAAAAATTTTAAAGGCTCACAATGGATGGACTTCTCCAAGGATGCCACTGCTAGTCTAAATAATTTCTTACTCACGTAATCTTACTTTAGATATACACTTGATGTCGTTGCAATTCCCTTTCTTCACTCGATGTCTTGAATCAAAGCTTGGCCATTCATCTCTTTTTGTAGTCTAGCGATCACCGATTCTTCTATTGACCTGCTTACCATTTGCTCAATACCGCACGGAGCTAAAGGAGTGCTTCCTCTGTCATCTTTCCACTCTTTCTCAATAGTCTGCTAACTTTCCATTATATCCAGTTACTAATCATTTTGAAAGATTTTCAAAAAAATGTTAAGTACTAAGAATTCTTTTTTCTAAGAAAAGACTGAATAACAGGAATTCTATGCATTGTTACAAATTTTGCCTTTCATTGGTGGTCATGAGATACATA
>JAHWFO010008942.1:0-14892 GCA_023313115.1 Rhysida immarginata
TCATTCATAAATTATTAAGAAAATCAAGTGTTAAAAAGTTAATGTCGACGATTCGCTAGCCCTGAATTCACTATACTTGGCAGTTACGATTAGTTGAAGATGTTATGATGTCATAGAATGCTCTCTATCGCTAATGGTTAGCACCCAGCAGTGAGTGCGTTGATAGAACCATGGCTGCTGCCGAAGAAATAAGGAGTTGTGCTCGTTTATTAAAATGAGATTACTCTTATTATTTACACATTTAATGAATAAATTTATAAAAGTTTCATTAAATATATAAAAGTAATGAAATGGCTATATAAATAATAAAATATTTCGATCTTTTTAGGCTATGTTTTTTGCAGCCTAATGTGAATCGCGGCCTATATACGCTTATTTTTTTGTTCCACTGTCAAATTTGCGGCTGCGGCCTAAAGTGAATGCGGCCAATATTCAAAAAAATACGGTAATTATTTTAATCATTTTTCAAAATAAAAAATTAGTGAAATAGCCAATGACAAACTGTTTGTCAAGCCCATAAGTTTTTAAAATTTCGAATTCCTGAGCAAAAAAAAAAAAGAAAAGCATTCATACAAATAGAAATAGTCAAATAAAGCTACATGGGGAGCTCGGCCATGCAATCGTTTCTATGGTTACATGACACTTTCTAGAGAACACGCCTCCAATTTTGTTTCACTTCAGCGAATCATAAGCGACTCGTTTGAGACTATGGGCATATGCTAGAAGTGATTCGAACTGGCAGGAAACTCGACTCTGCCAGCGAGTTCGACTCGAACGAGACCTTCACGAGTCCAGCTCCTCATAACGTAGTCGTGATGCGGGCCATAGGAACCACTGAAACAGCTAAGTAGTTGGACAAGTTTTCATGTATTCCACCGAAAACCATCCAAATGTGTGAATTTCCATTTCTGTGCACACTTTTTGCTAAATTTTCCTGTTTTTCACCGAAAACCATTCTAGTATTTTACTAAATGCCATAAAAACTATTAAAAAAATGTTACTTAACAGATAATGAGGTTATTAAAATTGTTTTTAATTCAAATGGCATTCCATTATAAATTATTTTCCTTCCTTTAAATATGTTTTTACTAACATTAAGAAACAAACATAGGTTTTCAAATTAATTTAACATTTAAAATTTATTTACATACAACGTGACCCAAAAGTCAGTTCACTCAAAAATAGATATACAGGGTGATTATAATTAAAGTTTAAGTTTCAAAACGCTATATAAAAAGAACCACTTAGTAGAATGACGTCCAATTGGAACGGAATGTTATTGAAGAAGGGTGAAAGCTTATGGCATAAGAAAAAAAAGTAGGTCCAAATTTTAGCAACAGATGGCACTGTAAGCGTCAGAATTTCGACTACAAATGACAAATGAATCGTAAAACAAAGGCTAAGGTGTAAGTTACACATTGAACCAAATGTACTGTTCCGTGTGCAAAGCATCCATCAAATCGGTTTTTTAAATTGCGGGAGACTGGTGCGGAATCATTGTTCTTGTAAAAAAGCTTTACAAGCAAAGCACAGTCCTTCAATGAGACACCCATGGCGAACTTCTCGGACGCGAAATGAGGAAAACCCGTGTACCCGGCGTTTTTATAACAAATGAAATGAGCCGTGCGCATGGCAGGTATTTTCATTTACATATTCTGAAATGTTATCCCCTTCTTCAATAACATTCCGTTCCAATTGGACGTCAATCTACTAAGTGGTTCTTTTTATATAGCGTTTTGAAACTTAAACTTTAATTATAATCACCCTGTATATAAAATGAAAACAATCAAACATATAATATGAAAACAATCAATATAGATGTTAAATTTGCTGTGGATATTCTTTAATCAATGCGACACTATTCATATTTCCTTCGATAATACTCTATCCTCAAAAACAGATTGCACTATTTCCATTGAGATTTGCACTGTGTGAGTCATGGCACCATCCTGTTGACAATAACCTTGTCTGCATTCAATATTATCTAACTGCTTTGCAAATTATTCGAATGTGTTGCAATAACATTCTGCATTAACAGTAGTGCAACGCATTTCCAAGAATATCTGCTGTCACATTCATTTGTGCAAGCAGGAGAATGGGGGGCACTTTGAAGATTTACTGTAGGCCTCAATCACTGTTGCGTCGATTAAAGAATATCCACTGCAAACATAACATCGGTATGTTTAATGGATTTCATCTTGTATATATATCTTTGGGTGAATTGATTTTTGGTTCACCGTTACTTTTCCATTCTATCTTAAGATTATAAGTTTTCTGAATTGGTCTAAGTAAATTAAGGTTTATTGTTTGATCAAAAATGGTCTGATTACTCTACTGCTTACTAAGAACTACGTGTAAGTAACAGCACAATGCATTAAGGTATCCCACATAATATAGGCCTTAAATTTCCATTAAATTCAACATAATGACAACCCCTCAATTAACTTTACAAAAATTAAATTTCACTTACCTAGACAGCATAGCAAAGGGAGTAATGTCAAGAGAACCCTTTAACATTGCCATAGCAATCCCCAAAGCTTCTTTTTCAATGACGCCTTTGGTAGCCTATAAAGTAAAGGTGAATTTTTTAAGTTCTTAAACAATTAAGGTAACTGAATCATTCACTGAAATAAGTGAGTATACATAAGACTTAAAGGAACATTTAATAAAAATTCTTCGTGTTTGCAGTATATATTTCTATACGACCAATACATCTGTTGAGATAATGCATAGGTTTTCCGAGGTCCCTGATCTAAATGGGAGCCCGACAACTGGGTGGATGACAATTTGGTGGATGACAATTGACCAAATGACAATTCGGTGGACGCGACAATTTGGTAAACGTCGATTGGGTGGATGCGACAATTCGGTGGACGCCAATTGAATGGAGGGGACAATTCGGTGGAAATGCAAATTCAACTAGGATTGTTAAATCACCAAAGAATTTTAGATATTTAACTTGTTTGTTTATAATTGACACAACTTTACTGCAGTTACAAAGCAATTTCTTTCATTCATTTTTTGTCGAAGTTACTTTTTATGCGGGAATTTTTTATTTATTATTTATTAGCTTACAAATAAATGAGATTATTTCTCTATTAAATAATTTATTAAATCAATTTGAAAAAAGTGCAACATTTTCTATTTTGTTTTATTGCTAAGCATTACATTATTCAATTAAAAATACTATTATTCTTAAATTACTACTTAAGCTCGTTAAAATCGGCACAATAGGAATTGGGTAGATAAATCTGTTATTTGACATTAATATTGCACTGTGACACCCCCCCCCCTACCGTCTGGCTTAATATAAAAAGGCAGTTGGAGAGGAGGACAGAGGGTAGAGCTCATTTCATTTTTAGGTTAAAAGGGTTGATCCCTAATATAACTATTTCCCCCTCCAGCTTTTTAGGAGAATTAAGTTTCCCTTCTCCTAAAAACAAATATAAACAAAGAGAATTAAAATGATTGTCTTAAAAGTTTAAGTTATAAAAACATTACAAGTAAAATATAGCTATCTTATCTTATAAGAGCGGATAGGTTAATCAATGGTAAAAAAACCCGAGACCACCTAGGCACCTATTTCTACAAGGGAATTTCGCGCCAAAACCCAGTGAACCCAAGGAGCCTATAGGAATCCAGACTCGCTAAGAAAGCGAGTTAGACTACCCACTGGATCTTGATGAATGTCCTCAAGAAAAGTAGAATTTAGCGTGAGGCGACTAATATGTGCCAGAGCGACACATTCAAAAAGAATACGATGGGCCGTTTCATCCACCAAATTACATTTTGAACATAGTGGTTTCTCCCGAAGGATCCCCATTCTATATAAATGTTTTCATAGTAAATCATGACCTGTGAGAAAGCCTATGATAACCCGTAGTTTATGCCTACTAAGTTGTAGAATACTAGTTGTTAGATTCTGAGTAGGTTTCTTAATCATGAATCTAGCATCTTTCTGATCGGTGGTCTGTTCCCATCTTTTAATCATCTCTTGATAAGAGATGTTAATAATCTCACTAACTGTAGTTTGTTTAGAAATACCGCAGAAAGGTTCAGGACCAATAGGTGCCAATTTGGCACTTTGTTTGCTAAGGTATCAGCAACCTCATTTCCAACTATACCTTTATGGCCTGGCACCCATTGTAACGTAACGTTATTTTGGAGAGCCAGGTCCTGCAGGAGTTCCGACATTCCAAAGTAATTTTAAAAGTTATCTTGGAAGATTTTAAGGCCCTAAGAGCCGTCTAACTGTCACTGAGTATGAAGATTTTCCTACTAATGTAGAGTTTATCTACACATATCTGTAGACAGTAGATAATAGCCAACATCTCTGCCTGGAAGACTGTGACCCAACGACCAAGCCTACAAAAGCATAGGGTTTTGGGATTGCCACAGTAAACACCCAGGCCAGAGAATCCATGATGTCGGGAGCCATCTGTATACCAAACGATGGCGCCCCTTGAAAAATGCAGACTCCCCTCTCCCTGCTCTACCACGGGGTCTATGATGATCTCGCTCGAGAGCTCAGGGAGGGTTCGAGTTTCCATTATATCGGAAGGCATTTGTAAGATTTTACTGGTCATAACCCAGCTAATGATGGTATGAGATTTCACCCCAGGGAAGTCTACCCATAGCCCTTGATTACCCAGATGATATGAACTTTTCCTAGCGACTCCTTTGATATAAATATCCAATGGAGTCAAAGAAAGAATTACTTCCATGGCCCTAGTTGGTGTAATTGATACAGTGCCCGTGATACCCAGGCAGGCCAATCTTTGGAGAGAGGCCAGCCTGGACGTAACGGTAGACTGCTCAACCTTACGCCACCAAACCAGAGCACAGTATGTTAAAATAGGTCTATTGGCTGTAACATACAGCCAGTATACCATTTTAGGGGTGAGACCCCAAGATTTACCTAGGACGCGGCAACATCGATAGTGCCACTTTAACCTGGTTCATTCTTTTATCAAGATGATGATTCCACGTCAATTTACTATCAAGGATGACCCCTAAGTATTTGACCTCCTTCTTAACAATGATCTTTTCACCAAACATAGTTGGTGTTAGATCAAAAGGAATAATTTCTTTACGACAATAAAAGGTACACAGTAGGACAAGTAAAAGTGGTCTTCAAAGGATTAACCCTTAAATTCCGCTCAATGCACCATGTTTGAACCTCATACAAAGCAGATTGCATCAGGTCCAATAAGGTAAGTTTATCAATACCAGATACGTAGATGACAATGTCATCCGCATAACCTTGGGAATATATGCCATAATTGTTTAACTTAGAAATAAGGTTGTCTACCACCAAGTTCAAAAGCAGGGGGGAAAGAGTTAATTAAGGTTCCAATATGCCTGTGGCCAACCCCTGGAGGGTCGAACCTTAATCACCTCTCCCAAAAATTGGGAGACAATGATTCTGTCCGCCAAAAGGGTTTGAATCCATTTACTGAACAGTGGAGCAATAGCTTTAGAGCTAAAAGCATTGGCAATTGAAATAAAAGAGGTGTTGTTGAAGGCTCCCTCGATATCGAGAAAGGCTGCAAGTGCAAACTGCCTGTACTCAAGGGTTTTTTCGATTTTAACCACCAAATGGTGTAAGGCTACCTCCGTAAATTACCCCGGTAGATAGGCAAATCGATTAACATGAATGGGATAGTTTATCCTAATAGTTTCTCTAATTCGCCTATCAATAATCTTTTCAAAACATTTTAGTATGAAAGAAAATAAACTAATCGGTCGAAAACGTTTGGCTAAGTCATTGCGGCCCTTACCAGTTTTCGGAATAAAGACCACTTTGACCAACCTCCACAGAGTAGGAATATAACCTAGGGCTAAGCTAGCCCTAAAGATAGTACAAAGGAACGGTGAAATCACATCCGATACTTGCTGCAGCAAGATTGGCATAATTTCATCCAGTCCGGGAGATTTGTATGGTTCAAAAGATTTAATTGCCCATACAATTTTATTACATGTAATTACTTCCTTGGCCACAGCCCAGCTATTCCTGGAAATATTGCTGGAAGAATCCAAACAATTAATATCCAAAGGTTCACAGGACATGGCACCCAGGAAGTGAGTTGCCGTAAGAGTCTTGAAGACATCTTTAGCATCCCTGGTGAATTCACCATCTGTTTTCTGGAGAGTGCCAAAAAAAATTGGATTTTCTCTCTTTAGGAATTTGTTGAGACTAGCTCCTTCTTCAGTCTTTTGGACTGATTCACAGAACTTCCTCCACGAAATGCGCTTTGCCTTTCTAACAGCTTTATTATACTCAGCGAGGGCAAGCTTATAGATATGCCAATCGTTGTCTTTTTAGCTTTCCTAAAAAGCTTCCTGACAGTTCGTCTATGCTGAGAAAGATCGTGATTTCACCAGATACAGCCAGATCTACTTTTCTTTCTCAGCAAAGGACAATTGTCATGATACGACTGAACCAGGGCTTGTTGCAATCCATTCACACACAATTCCAGGTCAACCGTATCACGAATTATCATCGGAAGACCGGAGATCGCGAAACGAACATCCTCACGAAATTGATCCGCTTAGGATCCCTAAAGGTCCTATTCCAGTCCTCATCAGCAAGAAGAGAGAAACGAATATGTTGGTGGTCAGCCAAAGATGGCTTTTCATCAACATATCATTTCCTAAAGCACGTGATTCAGATTTCGCGAATCAGATTTCCCGTTAGTTTGAAAGCATGTGATTCAGATTTCGCGAATCAGATTTCCCGTTAGTTTGAAAGCACGTGATTCGTTAGTTTGAAAAATTCGACTAAATAACCGATGTTTTTTTTATCGAATAAAAATATCGACGGATTAAAAAAATCGAGAATTCATTTATTCGAATACTGTAATTCAGAAGCAATGACATATGAAGTGACTTTGAAAATTATTTTTATTAAATTTACACTTCGAAATCTGAAATTTTATCATTAAAATTGTTCCTAAAAGGACTATTTTTCAATAAAATTATGAAATTTTCCTTCGTATAAACTGTATTTTGATAAAAATATGTTCGTATAAAGCAGAGAATTTTACATAGTAATTGCTTTTTCGGGGACGGGCCACACAATGTTTTCTTATTAACCGGAATTTCGTATTACCCAGTTTCGTATTAACGAGAATTGACTGTAAATATTTAACGTTTCTTAATTTTCAAAATGAGCTTGCTTTGTGAAAAAGACTCATTGTCGTATGAGCGAAATTTTGCCCTTTGTTGTTTTTCGTTAGGCATCAGTAATTATTTTTTCTCAGGGTTTTGTTACTTTTTAGAACGACATTGTTTCACGCTGATTGCGCGTGAAGTTTTTTTCATTTTCCGAGGGCTGTTTTTTTGGCAGTGGCGTCTACGCTTCCAGCCAGTGAACAAGCGTTGGTCGACTCTCAGTCGCTTCTCCAAGAGAATTGCAACGCCACCCCATGGTTTGAATAAGATGGCTAATTTCAGCTGCAGATTCTGTAATGCAATATAATCTATATGGATCGATGGAGCCAACAGTCTCCGGAGTGTTTTAAGGTTTTGAGGATTATCTAGCCAGAATTAGAATATTGGATTATTTATGCAAATGAGTTATTTATATTCGCACATGTAATTGTTTAGCCAGTTTCAGAATTTAAGATTTTATATAAAGTTTTAGAAGGGTTTTAATGCAGAGAAGGATTAAATAAAGTTATTAATTGTTTAAATAATTTTTATGCGTGGGTGTTAGGAGTTGTTAAAAGGGAGCCAAGTTTTAATGTTTGACAGAAGGAGAAAGTAAGAGTCAGTTTACACAGCTTTGTTTTGATCGTTAGAATCATATTCAAGGACCGAAATTGTATGGCCAGAGTGGGAGAAGTAAATCGGAGAACCGGATGAACAGATAGAAAGCAGGAAACATGAATGTAGGGATTGAAGTATGGATTTTGAAGGGAGAAAAGAGACAGGGAATGATCACGTGGATGCCGAAGTTTGATTGGCTGTCGAAATCGAAATTGTAAGTTCAGTTATGCTAAATGAAAATTTTTAGTCAGTAGCAATGTAACGATTCCCGTAGCCGAGTGTGCGGCGAACAACTCGTAAATTTTTATACTAATTCGTCCTCCATCTGGTAATCCTCGGATTCCAGATGGGAAGTTTAAAATTTTAGTATTTATCCAGTTTAAGTTTTAGTCTATGAAAATGTAACCGTCAGGTTGAATTTTAGTTAGCTCGCATAATCAAGGTATTTCTGAGGATTTCTATCAAGCTGAGAACCAGCATCATCAATTATAATATTATCATGGTCTGAGGTTCGACCGCAGAGCGAGGGCGAGGCATGCGAAGAAAGAGTGTAGAGATCATCTGCTATAATTGCCATTTAAAGGGGCATAAAAGAAAAGATTGTGTAAATAAGGCGTTTCACAGGGTAAACTGTTATTATTGTTTAAAGGAAGGGCATCCAATCAGATATTGTAAAGAAAGGATACAAAGCGAGCAAAAAAGGGGGAACCAATTGCCAAAGAAAAATTGTTTTACATTCTGTTAGAACAGGCGACTCAGACACACAAGCGTGCAAATAGCCCCCCTCCCAAAGGAAAGAAAGAGAAGGAAGCAGATGTAGGAGAAACATTACAGATGGCACACATTTCAGAGGATCCCGGAGAATTAATGAAGGCACATTAGGAGAGGTGAAGGTAAAATTCCTGGTTGATAGTGGAGCAAAAGTAACTCTATTAGGTGAGGATATAGTACAAAAAATAATTGAATTGGGGTATAAAGTTACCGAGGTTAAAGAACCCGCTATAAAATTGGTTGGAGTAACGGGGCATAACTTCCCCACTACTGGAATATATTTAATTAAATTCAAGTTTGGCATTAAAAAGTATGTGTTAAAATGTTATATTTGGCAGAGAAGAGAAGAAATACTGTATCAAGCTATATTAGGCAGAGATGCACTCTCCAAATATGGATTTGTCATCAATTTTCACGATAGATTGTTACAGGCTAGAGATACGGACATCCCATTCGTGGGTATCCAATCGAGAATAGATTGTAGAACTGGTACTTAGGAAATCTCTCACATCAGGACATTCATGGGTACAATCTCCGTTCGTAGTAAAGGCAAAATTTCCATCCCCCCTTATTCAGAGTCTGTTTGTGAAGGCAGGTTGGCAAGTCAAGATTATAAAGAGCGCATAGGAGTGTTGGAGCCAAAAGATCTTTCAGAGCCAGGGTTGTTAGCAGCAAAGGAACTAGTTAAAGCATCGCAAAAGGATACGATCCCAATTCGAATATTAAATTATTCAGGAGAGACCATTACAATACAGGCAAATAAAACTATTGGGCATCTGAGCGAGGCAGAGGAGGAGAAGGAAAAGAAACTAAATTAACAAAAGAAGAATTTTTGAAATTATTCCATTTAGATCATTTAACCCCTGACAAAAGAATACTATTGGAAAACCTGTTGTATAAATTTAATGGCGCATTCTCGCATTATGAGTGGGACCTGGGATGCTGTAAGATTGAACACCACAAGATTGATACTGGTTCCTCCCCCCCTGTAGCTCAGCCCCCATACAGAATTCCTTATTCACAGCGAGGAATCTTGAAGGAAATGATAGAGAACTGGTTGAAACATCAGGTCATGGAACCCAGTTCAAGCCCATGGAATGCACCAGCGTTGTTAGTTAAGAAAAAGGATGGGTCTTATCGATTCGTGGTAGACTACCCTAAATTGAACAAAGTTACCACGGTTGATTCATCCCCCCTATCCAACGTGAATGAAACTTTGATTCTGCTAGGAAAAGCGAAATATTTTAGCGTATTAGATGTGAATCAAGGTTATTTTCAACTTGAAATAAGTGATTCCGCCAAGCCATCGTTCAGTACCCCGGACGCAAAATTTCAGTTTAAGCGATTGCCTATGGGTTTAAACAATTCACCAGCGCTATGGCAAAGAGCTGCCATTTCATAGTCAGAGGTCTACAGGACCGTATTCTCTGTTACTTAGATGACTTCATTACATTTAATGAGACATTCGCTGAACACTTAGACAGTTTAAAGATGTTGTTTATAAGCTTACAGGAAGCAAATCTCAAACTCAAACCTCGTAAGTGTCAATTTCTCAATGACGAAGTTAAATTCTTAGGTCATGTTGTCTCGGAGCATGGTATTGCTCCTGATCCAGAAAAAGTAACAGCTGTAAAACACTTCCCCAGGCCAAAGAATGTTAAAGAAATTCAATCTTTCTTGGGATTGGCAAATTATTACAGGAGGCATGTGAAATCGTTCAGTGCCATTGCAAAGCCATTAACTGAATTAACTAAATTAGACACACCTTTCATTTGGTCCGATGAAGTAGAGAAAGCATTCCTAAACCTTAAGCAACTCTTAGTTTCAGCACCAATATTAAAAAGTCCGGATTTTTCTAAACCATTTATAGTCGCTACAGATGCTAGCTCGTATGCGTTAGGTGCAGTATTATCCCAGCGCTTCGATGGAAAGGAACACCCTATTGCGTATTGCAGTCGTTAGTTAAAAAAGAGTGAACTGAATTACTCGGTGATCGAAAAAGAATGTTTGGGAGTAGTGTATGCCGTTAAGCAATTTAGAGTGTACTTGAACGGAAATAGATTCACATTACAAACCGATCATCGTCCTCTTTGGTGGCTACTTAATCTCAGAGACCCTGCTTCGAAACTTGCCCGATGGCCTCTCATGAGTTCCTATCTCAGCAGTGGCAGAATACGAGCCGCTGATATGTAAGCAGGAAATAGCCAGGGAACAGCAGTTAGAGAAGGAGTGGAGAGGGATTCGAGACTATTTAAAGGGCATTGGCGTGAAACCATCCCCTCCCGATTGGCTGGACAAGGAAGAAACCTTTTTATGGATGAGGATGAGGTGTTGTACCATATAAAAAGATCACAGGATGGAAAGGAGATATGGGAGCAAGTTGTCATTCCGAATAGTTTAAGAAACCACGTTTTGTATCTTTTTCACGATATTCCATCCAGTGGTCACATCAGATCAAAGAAGATGCGATTCAAAATTGACAAACAATTTTATTGGCCAACTATGCGAGCAGATATTCAGAAATATTGTGCTGAATGTGAAAGTTGTCAGCTTCATGCAGCTCGACCTAAACGTAAAGAACAGCCGTTACAAAGTTTTCCACCAGTGAAACTTCCATTCTACCGTATTGCCGCCGACATTTTGGGGCCAATTACAAACTCTTATGAAGATTATAAGAACATTTTGGTTGTTACTGACCATTACTCGAGATATTCAGAAGCTGTTCCATTGATGGATCAAACTGCGAAAACAGTGGCTAAGGCATTAGTCACCAGTGTCTTTAATCGCCATTACATTCCAATCCAATTGTTGACCGACCGAGGGTCCAACTTTACTTCTGAACTTCTACGAGAAGTTTGCAAGATATTGGGTATTAAAAAACTGTTCACCAATGCGTATCATCCTGCCGGAAACGGAATTGTCGAAAGACTGAACAAGGTTTTGATACAGATGATACGTCACTACGTGGAAAAAAGTCAAAGAGACTGGCCGACGTGGCTATCATTTTGTATGTTTGCATATAACTCAAGTCAACACTCGTCATTAGGAGAAAGCCCATTTCTATTATTTTATGGGAGAGATCCCATCCTCTCTGGTGATATCATCACCGCACCGAGAAGACCACATTATGGCGTTGACAAAAATTATGGATGCGTAATCGAAGCTCGCATCAAGTATGAGTTCGATTTAGCAGACAAAATTTGAGGAGAACAGGACAAGAAAAGAAAAGAATATCACGATAGGCGCCATAAGCCTTATTCATTTAAAGTCGACGACCTCGTGTATTTAGCAATCCCTCAAATCAAGCCGGGATTGGTGAAGAAGTTACACCCTTCCTATGAGGGACCCTACCAGATCATTGATCAGTATTCACCAGTCAACTTCCTGATTAAACATATGAAAACGGGAAAAACTAAGGTCGTCCATGCGAACCGAATAAAGCCGAAGATAGGAGACCTGCCCCAAGAGCCACGCCGCAGGGAAAGACGAGTCCGAGCTCCAGTAGCCGCGCCACCCGAGCCCCAGGCGCCGTCGACTTGTCCCGAAGAGGATTCGTTCCTACCGCCCCATGCGATGCCAGAAGCCGAGCCGAAAGTGGAGCCTGTGAGGCCACCACCCGTCCCAGGAGGAAGCAATGAGGCCGGGAGAGCAGTAAATGCACCCCCCTCCCATCCGTATATGTTGCGTTCGTAAGGAAGCGTTCCCGCAGTGCCTTGGGTTTTGCCGTTCATTCAAGATAAACGAACCACTGAAATGTTAGAAAGAAACCCACCCGGAGATGACACTAACGTAATAGACGAGTTATTGAGACAACCAGCACCCGTGGAAAGGGAAGAAGATTGTCTGAATGAAGACAACCACGTACCGAGCTCCGGCGAACGCCTTAAAGTCGCTGCCCTGATAGAAACCCTTTCCGCCCCAGCCTCTACGGAGACTGTTGGTACTCCTCCCCTCTCAGAACTTATCTGTAAGATAATTAGAGCCATAGTCTGCGAGCATTTAGGTTTTACCCAAGGATAATGCGCAGAATTAATGAATAAAACAGGGGTAGAGCAGTTGTGCGTCAGAACAGTAGTTGCGTTGTAGTTTTTTTTTGAAATTTACATGATGAGAAACTTACCTTATAATTAACATTATTATGGCCCTTGGATTGACTTTGAATCGTATTGATTCCAGAGAGTTGAAGTTTAGGACTATGGAATATTTAGTGATATAGAAATTGTAGTACAGAAGTAATAGCAACATTCTGTGACATTAATTATCAGAAAATTAAACTGTTTAGTTAAACATTAAGCCATTGCCTTCTGGGGTTGCTTGTTACCTACTACTAAGGTTAGTGGGATACATGTGCATACTTTTGGGAGGTAGCAACATGGACATGGTATTATATATAATTTTTTTTTGAGGAGTTGAATTACGATCGATGCCCCTTTCATGGTCATCCCGAAGAAGCTGTTGATTAATGTTTTTTCAGACTAGTTTTTGCATTTAATAATGTTGCTCATGCGAGCGTATGCGCGTCGTTATAGCTTAACAGACAATTTAGAATTAAGTCACCATATTGTGTCGAAGGGGTAATTCCCGAAATTTTTCCGATGTTTGGAGCGAGTATTGTGAGTGCAGAAACTCGTAGTAACAGCGAAATTGACAAAACCTATGTTTGTAAATTTTTTGGAGGAAGAAATTTCCGTCCTATCTGTGTTATGTAATTATAAGGCCTTAGTATACAATTAATATAGGAAGTTAGGATTAAGCAAATCTGAAGGCCCTGAGAAGTGTTGAATGTTTAATAGTTCCTCATAGACTGCAGCTATGGAGCGCACCCAATACGTTATAGAGAGGTTGCAAGACGTCGCCCCCCCCCTCTTCAACCCTCTTTAGAGTTGTGACGACATGTGCGTAATATCTTAATTGATATTCCACACGTCCCGTCACAACAAACATGAAAGCTGTAGCTCACATGTTTGTGTTAGTTTACAAACAGATAATGGTGAACACACAGCAGTTGAAAATAAATGTAATGTTAGTAAGGGTAACGATAAAAAGGGAGTAATATGGTTAGTAGGAAAGAAAACCATTCCTGGCCGAGGGAAGAAAGATAAGTGATGGAAAAGTAAAACAGATATTATGATAGAATAAGGAAGATCTAATTAATAGGAGATCGAACAGAAAGAAAGCAAAATGACACACTCAGAAAGAAGAGTAAATTGTGTTATGAGTATAATGTAATAGTGTAATACAAATACAGGAGTGAGACACAATATAAAGCAATTTTATAGTTTGTAATTTTATTAAGTAGAGAATTAGGGAATTTTATATATAAGAAACCGATCAAATATGGAGGTCGATAGCAGGCTAGGCCTAACGAAAGAATTAAATCAGGGATTAAGTGTGAACTTGTGGAGACAAAGAGGAACGTAATTCCTGGAACGAACAGAGAGGAACAATAGAAATCAAGATCAAGGGATTCACGGTAGCGGAGAGAGAAGGAAATGAAAATATATATTATCGCAAGGAACTTCGCAGTGATCAGACGTAAAATTTCTAATGGTGCAAATGCTGTTACAGTTAGCTAACATGGAGCTAAACGGCGATCGGCCCGAGGATTTTATGACGAGCGCCGACACAGTGAGAGGAGAGCCACGATCCTAGTGTACGACTCCAGAGGAGCGTCCCGCTGAGCGGAAGTGCATGCAGCACGGCGTGAGAGCGGAGGAGTGCGATAACCTCAGCGGTGCGGAGCTGATCAGATGTCGGGCAAAAGCACGTGGAGCCAAGCAGAGCGATATCGATCATCGACGGAGTCAGCAAGTGGAGATCACAGTCCCACCAAAGAAAGTAGTGAAGTGTCAGATAAGTGAACGTTCTCATTATCACGTATGGGCCCACGCGTAAAATTTGAGTTGCAATATATCTCCGAAGGTTAAAGAAAGATGTAATATATCTAGATAGTAATGTGATGTTGAGAGAATTAAGCATTATAGTAAAGTGCGTTGGAAGCGAAAGAACTGAAAAGGAATATGGTTAAAGTGATGATTAGACAGTTTAATGTGATTGATTTGTAAATGAAGTACAGTTAAATTGTTCCCCTTTTATATTATAAGTTATGTTCTTTAGACATTGAAATTAAGTTAAATAGAGTTTAGAACAGATGAGTTAAGTCCTAGGCATAAATTTGTTTTCTGATTAATGTATTTGAGTTATAAATTTTGTTTTAATAAATATCCCATTGCATTCATAATTACACACGTATCTGAGTGCGTCATTCTGCTAGTAAAATTAGAAGGTTTAGTGCGTCATTTTGCTCCATGTTAGGGGAGCCTCATTGAGACAGGTGGAGAAGTTCAAGTA
>JAHWFO010008947.1:554-15505 GCA_023313115.1 Rhysida immarginata
TTATTATTATTATTATTATTATTATTATTATTATTATTATTATTATTATTGCGCTCCTTAAAGAACAAAATTACGAGGCGCATCCAGAAAGTAAGTTTCCCTATTTAAAAAAAGATTAAGGAAGAAAGAGAGAAAACCGAAAGTGAAACCATGCCTGAACAAAGATACCTCCCCATAGCGTTTTGATAGCATGATCGTCGCGATTCTCACTTTAGTTCACTGGCCACTCGCTAGGTCCATGAGTCTATCGAAACACACCGTTGATCACGATCCAGCAGAACTGTGCGGTCACCTAACACTATGAGCATGTCTGAAAAGTGAGACCGGTTTCGAGTTTCTACGACCACGGTGTCAAAAAAGTTAAAACCGGTTGAGATTAGGTTATCCATAAAGAGACCGGTCTTGTAGAAGTTCAGGAACGGGCGCAAATTGCAAGATACAAGATTTTGTTCGGGCTCGAAACAGAAATTCAGGATCAAAAATGGCCTCCCGTATTTGCGAAAGCGTATCTTTTGAGATGTTCAGTGATTTAAGAAGTAATTTCATCGCCACTAATAATGCTACAGCTAACGGAACTTGACTTCGCTACGGAACGATCGATTGAATGTGAAATTTAGAAGAATACACGCAATTTGGATGAGCTTTGACAAAATTTCAAACAGATATCGGTGTAGTATTCATGGCTTACGTTCAGAGTTGAATTAATTACTTATTACGAGGTGCATCCAGAAAGTAAGTTTCCCTATTTAAAAAACAAAAAAGAACTCCCACATAGAGGAACATATTTATTGGCAACAAGTACAGCAATGTTTCAGCTATTTTTCAACATATCCACCACCAGAATTGAGACACTTGTCGTATCGTGGGATCAACTTTTGTATCCCCCTGTCGTAGAACTCTGCCGCCTGTGAATAGAACCAGCGTGTGACAGACGTCTTCAGCTCTTCGTCGTTGCCAAAACACTCACCGGAGGACAGGAATTTCTTAAGGTGCAAGATCAGGGCTCAACAGAATCATCATCGATGAGGGATGGTCGCCCACTGCGCTCTTCGTCACGGACACTTTGACGACCTTCGGAAAACTGCCTACACCAGCGACGCACCATCTGCTTACTCGTGATGTTCGGCCCATAGACCTGACAGAGCTGACGATGAATTTCAATTGGCGCAATGCTTTGTGCATTCAAGAACTTTATCACCGACCAAACCTCGCAGGCGGCGGGAGAAGAAATAAGAGCTTCCGTTTCGGACCGTTGCTACCACGCTACTGGCACGAGGCGGGACCTGTCCGGCTGGCATATGATTGATACATCATAGATCTGTTACGCATGTGCAATTGACACGGCTAATTGCATTTACTTTAAAGGGGAAAACATCGAGAAACTTACTTTCTACATGCGCCTCGTACATTAAAAACATTACGACTGTTCGATCTGTATATTCATACTCCAATTCCACAACATATTGGCAAAATGCAAACCATTTAAATACAGGATGTCCATAATTCAAGGACCCTATTGCAAAGCTGCCTACAGGCAAAACCAGTCATCAGAAAAATGTGAAATTTTGTGGAGGATGTAATGAAGGGATGGGATTTTGTTTCAGCGGAAAAAAAAAAAAATAGTTACGAATTTTGCCATCAGAGGGAGTTTTAATAACTAATTACACATTTAGCCACATGTGTATAATAGTTTAACAAATTCAACCCATGTAAAGCACAACAAATAATAACATACCATATTGGCCCGACTAAAAGCCGCCCCCTTACAGTAATATTTGATAGTACCGTAATTTTCAGCATTAACGCCGCGACGGCTAATACACCGCAGCAGCAAAAATTTAAAAAAAATGTAAAATCTCCAACAGTTACGCCGCGGCAGCCGATAGGCCCACCGCCACACACGCAATCGATAATCTAAAATCAGTTTTCTTATATGCTTCAATAAAAGTAATACGCATTTCAGTGGGAAAGACTTCAATTTCGTACACTTAATATATTTCTGCATACATTTCCTCCAGCACCCAATAGGCCTACATTTTTCGTCGAGTCCTAAATGCCTTGCTCCTGCTCTTTGGCCTTTTCAATCTTGGCTGTTAGTTTAAAAGCTTGCACGTCGCTTTGGCAAATTTGAAAAATACTCTTGATCATGGTGGAGATTCACTCCACCGTGTTCTTGCTTATAAAAATACTGGTGCTTCTAAAACCTCTCGAGCGCTCTCGTGACCGTTTCGGCCCGTGTGTGCTCGTGAAATTTTTTGATAGTCAGCCCCAGAGACAATCAATAAGGTTAGGTTAGGTTAGTCAGCCTTGAACATTGAGACGAGGCTTCCGAGATTATACTTTATCTCGAAAGAGAAAATATTTTAAAAAATAAAAAATATAAAACAATCTTCTCGTTTATCTTCAGCGCCTTTTCCCCTACCATGTATCCAGTATATAAGAAATTTTAATATTAATCTCGTTGGTTTCTCCCCAAAGACAATTTCATTTCCCGTTTTCACTATATTTCGCATGTGTGTGCCTATCATAAGCAGGCTGCGGGAGTTGGCCGTTGTGTAGAGAGTGCGGGGTCGGGATTTCAGAATTACTTCATAAAAACAGAGTTCGTAAAAACGAGAATCCACTGTATTAGAAAATTACCTGCATTTCTTCAATTGCTTCGCATACAGAATTCAACCACACGTTGTATAAAATCTCTTCCATTTTCTTATCAGCATAGTCTACTAAAAGTTTGCCAAAATCAATGACCTATGAAAAACCAGCAGAGTCTGGAATTAATAAAGGATTCGTTAAAAATAATGAATTTTCATTACGATGATATTAAAAAGAAAGAAACGCATACTTGTGCCTTGAACTTTCTCCCCAGTAGCGTACAGACAGGAGTTTTTCCACTTAATGGGTGGCCTATTACGATAAACCTATTTGGGTGCTTAGGCATTGGAGGCAAAAGAAAAGGCCGGGGGTTCAACAGAAATTGCTTCAAATTATCATTGTTAGCCAGAAAGTAAATTCTACCGTGATACCTTAAAGATCAGAGAAAACATTCAGGGGTTCATAACAATATAATCAATATATATTTAAGCAATATAAGTGGAATGTATACAGGGTGTCTCAAAACTTCATATACGAGGCCTGTGAGAAAAGTATCAGACCTAATTTTTTTTTGCGAAAACCTGATGGATTTGGATCGCGCGCACTTGCACGAGCCGACCTCGAACCTTTGTGCGTATGCGTGAATTATTTCCCGCCTCTCAATAGCGTCAGTTGCTGGCAATCGGCATTAGAGGGAAGTAGTGTGTTGTGCTCTCGTCGGTTTTTGATTTGAAGGAAAATGACGTAACAACTGGAGCAGCGTTACTGCACCAAATTTTACCAAAAACTGGGCGACAGCCAGGTGGAGACCATCCGGAAGATTCAGACGGCTTTCGGTGACGATGCTATGGGCATCACACAGATTAAGGACTGGTACAACCGGTCGGCCATCAGCATGCCGAAATGACCAGGTCATTGCCAAAACGAACGCTGTGGTGATGCGGGACCGTCGTGTGACTATCCGAGAAGTTGCGGAAGAGGTAGGCATCGGTACGTTTTCGGCATATTCCATTCTGACCGAAGATTTGGCCATGATTTGGCCCCCTGCGACTTTTGACTGTTCCCCAAACTCAAGAGGCCATTGAAAGGAACGCGATTTCAGACAAGAGAGGACATTATGGCTGCAACGACAGCCGAGCTAAACTCCATTCCGAAAGACGCTTTCCAGGAATACTTCCAACAATGGCGGCACCGCTGAGAGCAGTGTGTGGAGTCTCAAGGAGAATACTTTTAGGGTGATTAGGTTTCCAATGCTCCAGGTGTGTAATTTTTTTTTCCCCGGCCGAAGGTTGAATACTTTTCTCACAGGCCTCGTACAAACTTTGAGGGGTGGTAGAGAACATCACACTGAACAATATTCACATAGAAAAATATCACCGAAAAACATCATCCACAGGAGATAGATCAGACACGGAAAGAACACAACTTGGAAGTCTGAGTAGCCTACACTTTGCTGCAGAAACCACGGATGATCTTCCGCCTGCAATAATGGATGTGTTACAGATGAAATAGATTTAACGCCACAGCCTGCACGATGTGCCATTCACTGGCTTGAGATGCTCCCATTGCATCGGCATTTATACGAGAGTTGTTCAAGAATTTTTGCCTCCTGGTGCATAACTTTATCAATTAACCGATTTTCAAAATTCTTTTTGTATCTCATACTTACATTTGTCCTCTATGTAATGCACTATTCACTTTTCGACAGTCCCCATCCATTTCCACGCATTGCGCCAACGTGTGACTAGTCGGGTGAACTCGTTGGAGAGGAATTTCAGGGTTGTTGTCGACACGAGGATCGAATGGCATCTTTCACCTCGTCGTCAGAACGCAACTCGTGTCCCTTAAGGTGCTCTTTCTTCTTTGGGAAATGGTGAAAGTTGCAAGGTGCAAAGTCTTTCATCTTTGAACTGAAATGGCTGCAATATCTCTGGTGTGTGACGATCGTGTGCGGGCAAGCGTTATCCTGCTGCAGAAGAGGGTCTGAAGCTGTCATTCGATCCTGGTGTTGACAACAACCCTGAAATTCCTTTCCGACGGGTTCACCCGACTAGTCATGTGTTGATGCAATGCTTGGAAAGAGATGGGGACAATGTCGAAAAGTGAATAGTGCATTACATAGAGGACAAATGTAAGTATTGGATACAAAACAATTTTGAAAATCGGTTAACAAATTAAAAAAGTTACAGACCAGGAGGCAAAAATTCTTCAACAACCCTCGTACATGTGCATGTGCCTGGATTACTGTCCACAGAATGCAACACATGCAGTCATAGAAGTCCATACTGACAAATTATTATAACAGCTTTGCCATTCACTATCCGTGAAATAAGATTTCGACCATACACTGCCTTAGCTTCAGATGAGAGTAACATCAACAAAAAAACGTCGCTTGTCAGACATAGTACGCAACACCGTATCCTTCTGACGTAAATTTTTTTTTTTAATTTCGTCAAATGACTTTTCTATCCACAATTTTCAATTATATCGAGGAGAAAATTATGAAATATGATTGCAGACAGAAATTTTGAACTTTTTATATAGAAATTTATTCAAACTATTTCTTCATGCAGACAAACAGTAACTGCTTCACTTGTGATATCGCTCTCAACTAAATTTGAGACAGGGTATAGTTATGGGCCATGTCAACAAAGACTTTCTTTGCTTTGAGTTATGCTTGAGTCATGCCATTTTTCCACTTTGAGGGTCAAAAATTGGGAATCGACTTATACACAAGTACATGGTGCGCAGTATTTGAGGACACACCTTTGTTTGGCTGCTGCTGCACTATAGTAAATTGTATGCCCTTTCCGTTTCCGGAAAGCAAAATGGCAGACCATCAAGTAACACAAATCATGAAGAGACAATAAAAGCAAAGCAGAGCACAACGATTTAGAGATATCAAGATTTCTAAAGGTCGCAAGATCATTCGTCCACAAAGTGCGAAAAGAGTTGGAGACCAAAGATGGCAATGTTGCGCCAGTAACAAAGCGTAAAAAGCATGCCTCACGCTCTGACATCAGAACACCTGAATTTATTCAGCAAGTGCAGCAGGCCATTGATGACAATCCCAGAACATCCACGAGGTCACTTGCTAAAGATCTTCATGTGTCGGAAGGAAATGGAAAACATCAGATATCACCCTTCAGAAGTGCCATGAGTCATGCACATGAAATTTCCTGCAACTATCATGGTTTTAGGGGTTGTCAGCAGTGAAGGACATGTGATGCCTCCACACTTCTTTCCCCAAGGCCTTAAAGTTAACTCTGCGGTCTACGTTGAGACCCTTGAAACAATTGTTAAGCCTTGGATAGAAACGATATGCAACGGAAGGCCTTACGTGTTTCAGCAAGAGTCTGACCCAGCACACAAGTCGCGCACAACACAGTAATGGATGGTCGACAACTTCCATGATCACGTAACCACTAACCCTTCCCTGACCTGAATCAGTCAAACTACTACGTATGGAGCGTTGTGGAGGGAGAGGTCAATGAACACCCCATAATTCCAAAGATGAATTGAAAGCTGCCATTGTCCGAGTAATGATCAATGTAAACCATGACCGTTTGATTCACGCATGTCGACGGTTTCGATCTCGAATTGAAGCAGTTATAGAAGCTTCAAATGAATAGCCACATAACAAGAAGGTTTCTTGTGTATGCTCATGATATGTTTCGATAATAAAGTTATTATCTTGACTTTTGTCTCTGTTTTCTTTCTTGACGTGAAACTGTCCTCAAAATACCTTAAGCAGCCTGTACAGTGTGAATCGAAAAAGAAACCCGTCACTGAAAATTTCTAAGTCCCAGGACAATAGGTTTTGCAATAATAGGTGTATTCAACAATAGGTTTATCCAACAGTAGGTTTATTCAACTGTTATTTGTCACCCATTCACAACACACCTATTCTTTAGTAAACCTACTGTTGAATATACCTATTGTTGCAAAACCTATTGTCCTGGGACTTACAAATTTTCAGTGGCGAGTTTTTTTTTGGTCCACCGTGCATATATGAGGCCTGTGAGAAAAGTATCGGACCTTATTTTTTTTTGCAAAAACTTTATGGATTTGGATCGCGCGCGCTTGTATGAGCTGACCTTGAACCTTTGTGCATATGCGTGAATTTTTTCCCGCCTCTCAATAGCGTCAGTTGCTGGCAATCAGCATTAGAGGGAGGTAGTGTGTTTTGATTTGGAGGCTTTCGGTGACGATGCTATGGTCGTACCCGTACACCCAGGACTCGTCACCAGTGATTATGGTGTTCATGAAGTCAGGGTCACTGTTTGCGGAGGCCAGCATGTCCTGTGAGACGTCGACACGAAGTTGCTTTTGCTCCGCCGTCAGTAGCTTCGGCACGAATTTCACCGCCACTCTCTTCGTGGCCAAATCTACGGTCAGAATGGAATGTGCCAAAAATGTACTGATGCCCACCTCTTCCGCAACTTCTCGGATAGTCGCACGACGGTCCCGCATCACCACAGCGTTCACTTTGGCAATGACGTGGTCATTTCGGCATGCTGATGGCCGACCGGTTGTACCAGTCCTTAATCTGTGTGATGCCCATAGCATCGTCACCGAAAGCCGTCTGAATCTTCCGGATGGTTTCCACCTGGCTGTCGCCCAGTTTCTGGCAAAATTTGATGCAGTTACGCTGCTCCAGTCGTTCCGTCATTTTCCTTCAAATCAAAAACCGACGAGAGCACAACGCACTACCTCCCTCTAATGCTGTTTGCCAGCAACTGACGCTATTGAAAAAATTCACGCATACGCACAAAGGTTCAAGGTTGGCTCATGCAAGCGCGTGCGATCCAAATCCATCAGGTTTTCGCAAAAAAAAATAAGGTCGGATACTTTTCTCACAGGCCTCGTACAATACGTCCACCCAAAAAAATTTGGTGACAAAGTCAAATAGTTCCCTTATATGTGTTGGGACCCAATTTCTAATAAAAAGTTAAAATATATCTCGAAATTTTTTGTCAGGACGAAAAAATCCTTACATTATAGGAATAATTTTGATATAAAGATTTCACTCAAGTGCAAGGAATAGAATGGTGGTAACACACTGACTGAGCAAAACTCATGGGATAGCAGGTCGCTGATTCGTGATCGGACATCACGTGTGTTCCACACCCCCTGGAGCCTTAATGGCAGCCGTCGTTGTGTGTGAGACCTGGTGGTGGGTGCCCGACGCATGGGAAATATGATTTCGGCGTTGTGCATGAATTTGGCTTCACACGTTCAACCTTGTCTAGGGTGTACTGAAAACGGCTGGAGGAAGGCCTAACAGTTCACAACAGACCCCATACCGGGCATCTAGCCACCCTCGATGACTATGACCGGCAGCACAGTCTGACAAACCACAAACCAATTCAACATCGGTGGAGCTAGAAACATCTCCCAGTGGACAATCCATAGGAACATGTATGCCCTCGGCTATAAGAGCATTCGTCCTACACGGGTACCACTGTTAACCCCGCATCGTCGACCACTACCGGCATGCATTTGCCACCAATCACATCGGATGGACACTGCAACAGTGGTATTCCGTTATATGGCTGGACGACACTGTTCCATGCAGAAGGGAGGGACTGTGTGTGGTGCAGAGTTTATGAGGTAATGTTCCTGGTATGAAATACGGCCCCCTTGTTCTTCTAGAAAACACATTGAATGGTTTGCGGTATCGTCAACTGCTCGAAGACCATCTCCACCTGTTGTTGGCCTTCCAACACCCCGACCGACCTTGCCGATAATAATGCGCTGCCACATCGCTCCAATGTCGCCCAAGAATGGTTCAAAGAGCATGCAGGGGAGGTCCAATGACTGGACTGGCCACCCAAGCTCTGATATGAACCCTATCCAGCATCTGGGATGCCATTGAACTCTGGCTCCATGCACTGGATCCTCTACCACAATTGGCTACCCTTTTGCAGATTGTGTGCTGTCTTCTGCCTCCAGATGTGTACCAGAGACATGCTGACTCACTTCCAGGCTGTATCGCTGCCCTCCACAGGGCCAGAGGGGGCCCGATCAGATATTAGGTGACTATCCCATGAGTTTTGCTCAATCAGTGTATATGGCAGGATCAAGTGTAACAAAACTTGGTAGGATCCGATGGAAATGAGCAAAAATCAATATACAAAAGACTCACAAAACTGCATTGGCTGGAGTGCCATTAACTATAGCACCATTGTATAATTCTACAGGACATCGCTTCATCCACTGACTAAGCCTCCAAGGAAAGGCAGGAGCAACATTATCTGTTCTGCTTACAGTTTCGTAGATAGTTTTCCAGTCTCGTTCAGGATCATCATCTTCGTAAATGCTTAGCTTGAAAGGATGTACCGGTTTTGAAAAAGCAGATTGGTTCAAAGCAGCCAATAATCCCTAATAACATTGTTTTGAAAAGAACAAAAGCAAATGATAGAGTGAATAAATCAACTAGGGGCATGTCCCAAAAACGACTGACGATTTGATAAATCAATTAACGAAAAACAGAAGGCGATAGAAATGTACACTTTGCTGTGTTCTGCTTAGAAAACCAGGGAATTTATTCGCACCAAGTTTCAAAATTAGTTACAAAGTTCGTCAACAGATGGCACTGCTGACGGGGAAAAATTATAAAAGCAACAACGTGGCGCAATCTGAGGACAAAATTCGCCGATGCCCGTGCAAACATTTCAGCTGGAATGCTGAGTGAGGTATAGAATGCCGATCTGACAGGACAGAATGTGTAGAGAATTCCTGTCTGTATCTGTTGACAAACCTTGTGACTAAAACTTTACGAGGCCTGTGAGAAAAGTATCCGACCTTATTTTTTTTTTACGAAAACCTGATGGATTTGGATCGCGCGCGCTTGCATGAGCCAACCTTGAACCTTTGTGTGTATGCGTGAATTTTTTCCCGCCTCTCAATAGCGTCAGTTGCTGGCAATCAGCATTAGAGGGAGGTAGTGTGTTGTGCTCTCGTCGGTTTTTGATTTGGAGGCTTTCGGTGACGATGCTATGGTCGTACCCGTACACCCAGCACTCGTCACCAGTGATTATGGTGTTCACTGTTTGCGGAGGCCAGCATGTCCTGTGAGACGTCTACACGAAGTTGCTTTTGCTCCGCCATCAGCAGCTTTGGCACGAATTTCGCCGCCACTCTCTTCATGGCCAAATCTTCGGTCAGAATGGAATGTGCCGAAAACGTACTGATGCCCACCTCTTCCGCAACTTCTCGGATAGTCACACGACGGTCCCGCATCACCACAGCATTCACTTTGGCAATGACCTGGTCATTTCGGCATGCTGATGGCCGACCGGTTGTACCAGTCCTTAACCTGTGTGATGCCCATAGCATCGTCACCGAAAGCCGTCTGAATCTTCCGGATTGTTTCCACCTGGCTGTCGCCCAGTTTCTGGCAAAATTTGATGCAGTAACGCTGCTCCAATCGTTCCGTCATTTTCCTTCAAATCAAAAACCGACGAGAGCACAACACACTACCTCCCTCTAATGCTGATTGCCAGCAACTGATGCTATTGAGAGGCGGGAAAAAATTCACGCATACGCACAAAGGTTCAAAGTCGGCTCGTGCAAGTGCACGCGATCCAAATCCATCAGGTTTTCGCAAAAAAAAAATAAGGTCGGATACTTTTCTCACAGGCCTCGTATGTGAATAAATTCCCTGGTTTCCAAGCAGAACGCAGCAAACCGTACACTTCTACCGTCTTTTGTTTTTCGTTAATTGATTTTTCAAATCGTCACTCATTTCTGGGATGCCTAGCAAAACATTACACACAGAGTGAGCCGAGAAATCACTTTATCAGATAAACCGCTCATGGTAAGAATGAAAAGTTCCAGTTGAGACACACGACCATCGATCATGTGACTAAGGGATTGCAAATTCTGACTCGCAAGGGTTCTTTAACATGCAGTCGGCAAACGACTACACAGGATCAAAGGCTTTACTTCAATTCCGAAGGAAGTGCGTGATCTCAGATTTCCCCCCTGAAAAAATCCTCGTCGTCCTCCGTCAGGGTTGAACCCGTGCCCTCAGGTATCAGAGGAGATCATGCAACCACTGAGACACCGAGGCCAATGATAATGCTTGAGAGGATTGTATATACCAATACCAGCCTGGAGGCCGAGAGTGCTGGGTCTTAGGTCGCAGGTTTGAATTGTGATTTCTCTCAAGAATGTGTAAAGATAATAGTCATGCAGAAATGTGCAAGGATTACGTTAAGCTATTAGTCATGTGAAAGGGTGCAAAATGGCATAGAAGTTTGCGTGCTCAAAAACCAAATACAGTAAAACCCCAACTTACGTCGTTTCGCACTTATGTCATTTATAAATTTCCACCACTGTTTCGGTGTTACGTCCCTTGTTTCGCACTTGTTATAAAAAATGCAACAGTGTTCGGTTATTATCGTGAATCGTGAATGTTTCAACTTACATCACACTTTTCAGGAACCAATTAGTGACGTAAGTCGGGGTCTTACTGAAAACCAATCAACCAAATACACTGAATTATGACCACCCGCTTAATAATGGGAGTAGCCACCCTTAGCTGCTATAACTGCTGCTAGGCGTCGTGGCATGGACGCAAGAAGTGTGCGGTATGTGTCCGATGGTATGGCAGTCCATTCCGCTTGAAGCGCTGTCCACAGAGCTTCGAGAGTCATAGGTGGAGGGTCCAGTTGCCGTACATGGAGATCAAGGTGCTCCCACAGATGTTTGATTGGATTGATGTCCGGCGAATTAGCGAGCCAAAGGAGCACTCGAAAGTCAGTAGAGTGTTCCTCGAATTAATCCAGAAGGAGACGTGCCTTGTGACATGATGCATTGTCCTGCTGGAACACACCAACACATTGGGGGAACGTCGTGAGCATGTATGGGTGCACCTGGTCCGCTACGATTGACAGATAGCCACAGGGATTCAAATTGCCCTCTAGACGAATCAGTGGACTTAACGGCTCCCAACAGAAGATCTCCCACATGTGCACACTACTCCCATCAGCCCGTTTCTGGCCCACAATAGCCTCCTGCAGTCTCTTTTCACGAAGCACTCGCCATCACCCATCAATCTTATGGAGCAAAAACCTTGACTCGTCGGAGAAGGCGACCTTAGCCCACTCGTCTGTGGTCCAATGGCAGTGCTCACGTGCAAAGTCTAGGCGCCGTCGACCTTGACCTCTGGTCAACATGGATGCAGCAAGCATGCGTTTACTGTTCAGGCCCATCCACAGCAGGGTGAGTTCAACGGTCATGTCGGATACACATCTGTTAGCACCAGTGTTCAATCTGATCGTCAGTTGATGGACTGTTGCGCTCCTGTCACCTTTTATGAGTCGTCGTAGGCGCCGCTCACCCCGCCGGTCGATGGCTCGTGACCCTTTACAGTGATGGCGTTGGGACGCGATTTCTGTCCCTGCTGTCCACTCTTTGTACACCTTCACTACAGCAGACCGTAAACAGTTCAAATCGCGCCGTTTCAGAGATAGTGCCACCCTTGCTGCGATACCCTATTATCATCCCTTTTTGGATGTCTGTTAAATCCGAACGTTTACCCATCTTGAGGCTCGTATACCTGCCGTTTCATGCAGCAGCTTTAAAGCTTTCTCAGCCTGTTATGCAAATTTTGGATGTCGAATCATTCAATGGCGAAGCATGCATGTGCCTTGAAGGGGTGCTGGTCATAATTCATTGATATGACAGTGTACACAAACCAGCAGACAACTGAGGAGTACAACAGCAGGCTACAGAGGACAATTAAAGTATATATTATGTGTTTCATGCTGTCCAATATCCGCTTTAATACCAATGACTTGTACAAGTACTATGGCTTTCAGTGCAAAATATTAAGTATTTGTTACAAACGGCCTATAATCACCTACACTGGAAAATCACCAAATCAGAAGAAACAAGATATGATCTGATGAATCCCATCTCCTCAAAGTTAATGGTAGAATGCACATATGGCATAAACAGCACGAGGTATCAATGTTACCAGCTGGTAATTGTCCATCATGGAAAACATTATGTCTGTTGATTCATGTAGATAACATTCTGAATATTATATCTTATTTTAACATTTCTTCTGACCAAACAACCCTCAGAGGCAAAGGAGGAGGGGAATGTGTCATTGTACACTGAGTTAGCAAAACTCGTGGGAAAACAAGCACATTGATTGATGGGCATGGCTCACGAATTCACAGGGGTAACGGATTCTGGGAATGGACCATTAGACGTTGTGGGAAGAGCTTGGATAACTGATTAATCAGAAATGGCACGTCGTCGCGAGTTGACGACTTTTGAACGGGGTATGATAGTAGGTGCCCGACGCATGGGATGTTCCATTTCGGCAGTGGTGCAGGAATTTGGCTTTCCCCACTCAACTGTCTCCAGGGTGTATTGGGAATGGCTGGATGAAGGCATCACAGTCCACAACAGGCACCTTACTGGGCGTCCAGCTGCCCTGAATGATCGTGACCGGCGACACCTGGGACAAATGATTCAGAGAGACAGGAGCGCAACAGTGCAGCAAATCGCAGACCAGCTCAATACTGGCCGCACTAGAAACGTCTCTCGGTGGACAATCCGTCGGAATCTGCATGCCCTCGGGTTTGGCAGTCGTCGCCCTACACGGGTGCCAATGCTTACCCAGCGTCGTCGGACACTTCGGCGTGCATTTGCCACCAACCATCTTGGCTGGACTCTGCAACAGTGGCATAATGTCATATGGTCAGATGAGTCACGATATCGACTGTACCACGCTGATGGGAGACACCGTGTGTGGAGCAGACCTCACGAAACGATGGATCCCGCATGCCAACAGGTGGTGGTGCAGGATGGTGGGGCGTCAGTGATGGTCTGGGGTGCATTTTCCTGGTTTGGAATGGGCCATCTGGTTATCCTGGACCAAACATTGAATGGTCCACGGTATCGTCAACTCGTCGGAGACCATCTGCACCCGTTTTTGACATTTCAAAACCCTGACGACGTAGCAGTCTTTCAAGATGACAATGCTCCACCACATCGCTCCAATGTCGTCCGCGAATGGTTCGAGGAGCATGCAGGAGAGGTCCAACGACTGAGCTGGCCAGCCCGGAGCCCTGACACGAATCCCATCGAGCATATCTGGGATGCTGTTGAAGTCAGGCTCCGGGCACCGGATCATCCGCCCACGAACGGGCAGCAACTATCTTCGGCTCTGCAGACTATCTGGTGTCAACTGCCTCCAGAAGTGTACCAGGGACTTGCAGACTCACTACCATGCTGTATTGCTGCATTCCACAGGGCCAGAGGTTGCCCGACCAGATATTAAGTAACTATCCCATGAGTTTTGCTAACTCAGTGTAGGTGAGTGAGGGGGGGATGTGTCATTGTCACTTTTTCTGGATCCTGCAAAAAAAAAACAGGATAGGCACTGAGACAATGAGTGCTGTAAACACTTACGGAAGGCATCTTTTGGAATGTCCTGCAGCTGTACTGTCACGTTCCACATTATCTCCTCTCTAAACTTGATGCAGTATCTCGTCTCTACACACATTCCATCATGTTAGGAAAAATGAAAATGCGAGGAACACGTAATACACTACGCCGCACAATGACTACCTCACAGCTAAGGGAGCATGCTCCGCAAAGACACGAAATTCACACACATGCATGAAAATATCCCACTCGACTGTAGAAAGTGATGCTAAAGTAGCAACATTACTTTGCTTGGTAAAATTCAAGGTCGAATGCTTTTCAAGGTCGATGGAAGTTTGGTTTAATACACAAGAAAAAGAGTCAAGACAGTTATGTTTTTAATGACACACTCTGAAGTACTAGAGTTGCTTTTCTTTTCCACCTGTTCAAGGCCCTAGTTTTCCTTCTAAGGTAAGAATCTTTTCAGCTCAACATTGCTACACATCACGATTGATATCCAAGTGTATGATCAAGGTTCCAGAAGCACGATCAAGAGTTTATCATATTTCCAAAATCCACGCAGTCTCTAGATCTTATGAGACAAAATTGAAAAAGCTGTTTGGATGCAATAACAAACACCACCTACTAATTTATGATGTGAATGAAGTATGGGAAAAAATTCTATACTACAGTTTCGAACACTGGTGGGATCCATGCTCAGTTGCATACGAGCTATACGCAGATAGGGAACTTCAATACGGAATAGGAAGATGTACCCAATAAAGTGGTTACTCTGTGTATATCCCCGATATAACCATGTACTTTCATTATAATTTACCTGGTATAATGTCACAGGAGGAAGATTTCCGTCGATTTCCACAATGCATTCTCTTTTATGATGAAGAATATAATTCTGAAATAATAATAATAATGTTCTTTCGTAAGTGACAGTTTCAGTTTTTATTTTT
>JAHWFO010008948.1:0-15355 GCA_023313115.1 Rhysida immarginata
TCCAGATATTAGATGCATTACTTAAAATGGGACACCCGGTTTATTTATTTCATATGCTTTAATTAGTGTGCCTTTTCTCCCTTTTTTCATACTGTTAATTATTAGTTGCAAAATTAATTTTTTTTGCATGACATTACCAATATCTACATTTATTAAAAAAAATAATATTAATAATGTACGGTATTTTTCCAGACCATAAGTCGCACGAGCAAAAATTCAAGAAAAATCGTGAAAAACTATACAGGGTGATTCAAAATTATTCAATGTACAAACTTTTATGGGAGGTAGTATGGGTGATTCTAAGCAAAAACGGTCGTATGACCATGGGTCCGAATTTGAATGATAATCGAGATATGAACCACCAAGAGATCAACATATTAATAACTCAGGTTCTCTAACACCTAGGATGATATAATTTGGGTGAATAATAGGGTACGTAAAACTGTCTATGCCGTTAAACTTTGATCGAATTCCAACGAGTAGTTTCCGAGTTACGCATTCAACATCGTAACACATGCTGGTTAGTGCTCGCATGTGAGCACTGTTAAGGCGGGTTTTCAAAGAGCGCGTTGCCTGCGTATGCGTACGTATGCATTTGAAGGTCAAGATCTAGTCGCACATCAACTTTCCATCCCTACGGATGCGTTAAACGGATCACATGAGAAAATCCACCAATCATACAGCTTTCAATCGTTTCATGAATGTGCGAAGACGAGTTTCTACAGATGTACAGGGTGGTCCATAAGTCTGTCCCCACACTTTTATTTTTTGAACCGAAGCAGATATGTCAATTTTGATGAATCCAATGAATAGGAAGTTGTGGGTGGCCTATCCCATGGTGCACTTCTCATCATCCCAAATATGTAAATTAGGACACATTCAAAATTTATCTCAAAAACCGTAAGGGATAGAGAAAAAAACCCAATTGCAAACTTGTTCAGCATAAAAAAACAAACAAAACCAAAAACAATCATCCAAATCGGACCAACCAATCACCCACAATCACGTGGTGAACTGTTTGTAGCTTACAAACAGTGACACTGCACAAGTAAAACTGAATGTTGATATTTCCGCCATGTAAAGCATGCAAATCAAAAAATTAACATAAATTACCATACTCGCATTCACTTTGATGCGGAAAAGCAAATAAAAGGCATGTTTCAGCACACAGAAGACAGAACAATTCCAGGATGGCAAGCTACAATGTTCCGGAAATGGTCAACATGATCTTCTGATTGTGGGTGATTGGTTGGTCCGATTTGGATGATTTTTTTTTGTTTTGTTTGTTTTTTTTATGCTGAACAAGTTTGCAATTGGGTTTTTTTCTCTATCCCTTACGGTTTTTGAGATAAATTTTGAATGTATCCTAATTTGCATATTTGGGATGATGAAAAGTACACCATGGGATAGGCCACCCACAACTTCCTATTCATTGGATTCATCAAAATTTACATATCTGCTTCGGTTCAAAAAATAAAAGGGGGGGGGGGGGACAGACTTATGGACCACCCTGTAATTCTAGAAGTACAAAGCTATTCAAAAAATTCTCGATATAAAGACACGGAATATTAAATCTGTACAATCTTTGCTCCACAACTCATCATGCACCTCAGGAGACATCCCAAGGTAATTTTGAAAGGAGTCTCGATCGTGGAGTCTTGCTTCATGTAGTAGATTTCCAAACTCGCCCTTATTCCCTCGATTTTGAAGTAAAGGGCCAACCCACCATTGTCTTATACTTCGTCTTCTTTTATGTCTCCAATATAATGCCAATAATAGAATATCTAGATCGATATTTTCAAGCATATTCATTTTATCTATTTTCTAATAAATCGCATAATCGCACACAACGTGGCTATGAAAACGGAGCTTGCGTGACGCATGTAAGGTATACGCACTCTACGCAGACAACTCATCTTTGAAAACCAACGCGATTTTGAATGCGTAACTCGGAAACTAGTCGTTGGAATTATGCACCCTATTATTCCCCCAAATTTCATTATCTTAGGTGTTAGAGAACCTAAGTTATTAACTTGTTGATCTTGGTGGCGGCATTTTTATTTCTGTTCATATCTCAGTTTTCATTCAAATTCGGACCCATGGTCATATGAAGTTTTTGCTTAGAATCACCCATACTACCTCCTCTAAAAGTTTGTACATTGAAGTTTGAATCGCCCTGTATACAGGGTGTTTCAAAATTATGTACAATAAATTTAGTGACATATTCTTCAGGTCAAAAGAAGACGAAAATGTTCTATAGCACTTTGTCTGGAAACGATTTATTTATGCGATACAGCCAACTAAACCCGTGGCTCCAAATTACAGGAATTGTTCAAAGTGCCCACCACCAGCTCGCACGCACGCTTCGGCTCGTTGCATGAGCGACCGTCTGATGTCATGGAAGAGTTCGTCGCCAGCATTACGAACGGTTTGGCATGCATTTTCAATTCGTTGTCGCAGATCCATAATGTTAGCAACTTCTGTGCTGTAGACGATCGTTTTCACATGACCCCACAGAAAAAAGTCCAAGGGATTAAGGTCGGGTGATCTTGCAGGCCAGGCTACCGGTCCACCTCGACCTATCCACCGATTCGTGTATGCAGCATTAAGGTGTGCTCGCACAACATGGCTGAAATGTGCTGGAACCACATGTTAGATCTTATCAAAAGAGGAACATCTTCCAGTAATTCTGGCAATGCATTCTGCAGAAACAAAAGATACGTTCGCCCAGTCAATCGTGGCGGCAACACATAAGGGCCAATTAAGTTATTTCCGACAATTCCACACCAAATGTTCACGGAGAAACGCTCTTGATGCGTTCGAGCTCTGGTAACATGCGGGTTAGCATCTGCCCAATGGTGCTGGTTGTGAGAATTTACGATTCCTGTCCGGGTGAAGGTTGCTTCGTCCGTGAAAAGTATCTGGCTGAGACAACTAGGGTCTGCAGCATGGCGACGTTGTATCCATTGACAAAATCGTTGTCGGTGTGGATAGTCCGTTGGGTTCAGTGCCTGAACCAGTTGCAGGTGGTATGGATGCAAAAGCTGACGGTGAAGATGAGTGCGAAATGTGTACCATGGAAGAAATACGACGGGTGCTTGTTTGTGGTTCATCATGTATGATGTCAATTATCACATCCTCCTCATCCGGAGAATGTGCTACAGGCCGCCCTTGTCCTGTTTGACGGCCAAAGGAACCACGCTCCCTCAAATGTCTGTCGACAGATACAAATGTTCAGTTATTTGGCGAACGTCTATTCGGAAAGCGTTCTTGGTAGAGTCTTCTTGCTTCCACAGCATTTCCGTCCGCAAGACCATACATTCGGTGCATGTCAGTGTATTCTGCACTGGAATACGTGTACATGACTTTTTTTTACGTAAATCGTAATGCGTATGTCAAAGTACGCAAACGTTCTGAAATTGATATTCCTAGTGGATGTACAGTAGTGAAACTACAGTAATGGTAACAACCGTACACAACTAATGGAACAACCCTAAAGTAGGTTTAAATGGAACAAACCACTCAACCTAGTGTTGGGTCGAAACGCTGGAACTGCTAAAATATCGTCCGCTAACTACCGTGCTTACCTACTCTATCATATTGGATTACTCGCAAACAAATCGTTTCCAGACAAAGTGCTAGAGAATATTTTCGTCTTCTTTTGACCTGAAGAATATGTCACTAAATTTATTGTACATAATTTTGAAACACCCTGTATAAGTTGCATTCGCTTAAGTTTGAACCCTTAATTTTAGTTAAAAAAAAATAGCGTCTTATAGTCTGAAAAATATGGTATATTGTAAAAATTTACGTTATTACTAACAACATTTTATTTTTTTTTTATTTCAGCGATACATTCCATTATTCGAGCAGCAATACCTCAAACTGGATCTCAAGGAAAATGTTTAACAACATTAATTTTTTGCCTTTCTTCAGCTTCTGGGATAACCCCGGAGTGTGTTCTCCTAAGACGAATGTTTCCTTCATAAAAACTCACAAGACTGGAAGCAGCTCTGTGCAGAATATCTTCATGCGATATGCCTTTAAGCACAATCGGACGCTCATGATTCCGGCAGCAGGAAATTATTTTGGTCATCCTCCTATGTTTCATGCGGATATGGTCCCTAAATTAAAAGATGGTTTTCATTACGAACTTCTTTGTCATCACCTACAAATGAACATGAGTGAAATCTTAAAGGTTATGCCCCCTAATACTATACACGTGACTCTTATTAGAGAACCTGTCAAGCTCTTCGAGTCGATGTATTCTTATTATGATTTATACAAATACTATAAAATGGATATAACTCAATTTGCGAAGACACCTTTCAATAAAAATATCCATGACCATAGAGTTTTCAATAGGTTTGGACGTAATCAGATTTTGTTTGATTTAGGCATGAATGCCATGGATTTTGAAAATGACACGAGCATCAATGATTACATTAATACCTTGGACGAACAATTCGACCTGGTTATGATCAACGAGTACATGCCGGAATCACTAATACTTTTGAAGCATTTGCTGTGTTGGTCTTTGGACGATATCGTTGTGTTCCATCACAACACTCGACTCGCCGACGCTAAAACCGTGCTCGAAAAGAGCATCAAGGACAAACTTAGAGAACTGAATAGAGCAGACATTATCTTATACGAATATTTTCTTTCCAAACTAAAGAGTAAGATCGAAGATTTTGGTATCGCGGAAATGGTGAAGGAGGTGGCTCTACTACAAGAACGAATCGAAGAGTGGTATAGTTACTGCGTTGATAGTCTTAAGTTAGGTAAATATCTGAAACGTAAATTCCAACCTTATCATCCCCACACGTACGGGTTTAAATTGAGGAATGACAATCTCACTTGCGAGACCTTAGCCATTAGCGAGCTTGGATTTACCGATGAGATAAGAGAAAACCAAAAGCCATTATATAAAAACACAATTATATAAACAATGCAATCTTTTTCAAAAGCATCTTATAAAGTGCCTAACGAAAAGTTCTACGAATCTTTGACCTTTTTGGAAGTACACGAAAGAAAATTTCTCCATAGAGAATGAAAGGATTTTTAATATAAAAATCTGATTATTTACTTGAAGTAAAAGTTAGCAAAAAATACCTGAAAATATACAATAATTATTTATTATTCCTTGTATATGCACTGCACGTTTCTGCAGCTATGCTTATATTAGGAGATATTAACTTCACCTAAATTTAAATAATATTTGTTTATACTTATGCATTAATTTAATGATTTTTTTGATATCCCTATTATTATATTAATTCGAAAATAATATAAGCCTATGATCGACAATTCGTTAATTGTACGTGGTTTCATGATTAAACAGAATAGTTTAGACTGATGATACCAAGCCTCAAGCTACGTGCAGAATCATTTCTTATATGACATTTCAGTTTTGTGGAATTTGCCTAAGGTCCAGTCGTTTAGAAAATCCAAAACTGAGTTTTAGATAGTTAATTCAGTAGGATTCGTTACTTCTATTCAAAAACAATGCAAATTTTACCTCAAACAAATACATTAATTTGGGTAGTAATATTAACAATAATAATAATAATAATAATAATAATAATAATAATAATAATAATAAACAAAAGTGTTCCCGAAGCCATGTTTTGGCTTGTATAAGAGCAACCATGCGGAAATTAATTTAATTTATTTTATAACAAACAATATTAATTTAAAATAATTATACAAAAAAGACAAAAGTGATAATAATAATAATAATCCGGTTGCAAATACTCACGCAGACATGCTATTTACACAGATATATATTCTGCGACAAAACTTTGAAACAACTAAGGTTCCATTCAAGTTTCTTTAAATAAAATCGTTTGAATTCAAAATTTGCATAAGTATTCAGTTTTTCTTTTGAAGCTATACAGGGTGTTTTTGAATTGAGTACAGATTTTTTGGGAGATGATAGAAGAGGTCCTTAGAACAATCAATTGAACAATACTGTAATAACTTTTAAAGTAATTGTTATTGGAAAGTCAAGGTGCATGTGCTTGTTTGTTGGAAAGTCTTAGGACAAGCTTCGTCAAGGAGATTCCATGGTATCCAACCCCTTTGTAAAATACGATTAGTCCATATGTAAATGAACTAATCGCATTCTGGGAAAGCAGTAGGTAAAGATTTGTTTTAAAAAGTGATACAGTAGATTGCTTGTGTTAATTGTTAAAAATAAAATAATCTAGGCCTACCAACGCACACTGCGTCCCGGTGTCATTTGATTGTTCAATGCAGTATTGTAAGTAAACGGAGCTGCGGGGACCCCATGTTCATATGACAAAAAATACGAGGTCTGTTCAAAAAATACGTAGACTGACGTCATAAAACAAAATATACTTTATTCAGAAGTTACACATCTGGGTCCCCTTCAAAGTACTCTCCTCCCCGACGCACAGACTTATCCCAACGGTGTTTCCACTTTTGGAAACAGTCCTGGAACGCTTCTTTTGTGATGTCCTTCAGCGCCTTCGTCGCATTTGCCTTTATGTCGGGAATCGTCTCAAATCTCCTTCCTTTCAAAGGTCTTTTGAGTTTGGGAAACAAGAAAAAGTCACAAGGAGCGAGGTCAGGTGAGTAGGGTGGATGAGGAAGAACAGTGATCGAGTGTTTGGCCAAAAACTCTCGAGTTCTGAGGGCTGAATGGGCTGGAGCGTTTGTCGTGATGAAACAACCAGTCACCTCTCGTCCACATTTCTGGCCTTTTCCACTCGTCCAGTGGCAGTTTTTCCGAGTTTAACACAAAATTTCACAGCAACTCTTTGCTCGTTCAAGTCACTCATTCTAAAAATCCGCCAAACGAAAAAAAACACCCTTCACAAACAACCGCGTAGCTAATCAACCAATACTGATATTTGCAATCAAAAAACTGCCTTGTAATCAGCGGATCTGTCAGAAGATGGCGACACCAAGCGATTTTGATTGGGACCAACAGGGCCCGCGCAATTCAAACAGTCTACGTATTTTTTGAACAGACCTCGTACTTCTAAGGACCTCTTCTATCAACTCCCAAAAAATCTGTACTCAATTCAAAAACACCCTGTATATGACTTGAATTTGAAAAATATTCGTAATAAGCTGATTGCCCGGAACTAGATTTATCCCAATCTTAGACAAGAAAAGGAATGAATTATATCTCAGAATTCATTGTACAAACTTCTAGGGGAAGTTAGTATGGGTGATTCTAAGCAAAAAAAGTTCATAGGAACATGGGTCTGAAATTGAACGATAACTGAGATAAGAACAGAAATAAAAATGTCGCCACCAAGATCAACAAGTTAATAACTCAGGTTCTGTAAAGCCTAGATTAATGAAATTTGGGGGAATAACAGGGTTCATAAGACTGTGTATACCGTTATAATTTGATCGAATTCCAATAAGAAGTTTCCGAGTTACTCATTCAAAATCATAACACGTGCTCACTTGTGACAACGCTTTGAAATCCATGATAAGAAAACATTGAATTATGAAAATTTTTGTCCTGTTACGTTATCAAATACAGGAATAGAAGCCCTATAGTATTCAATGCATATGCTTAGAAGACTCAATCACCTAAACGTTTAACAGAAAGAGAAAAGAGCGAAATAGCTTTTTTGCTGAAACACCAGAACAAAAGCTACCCAAAAATGGCAAGGAAATTGGTAGAGGTTAGAAATTTTATCTTAAAACAAGATTAGTATGGCTTAAAAAATTTAAGTGGTCGTCCTAAGGCTCTGACAAAATTAAAATATTGCTAAACAATCAAAAACCAACTGTATAAAATTATTCTGTAAGAATTGTCCGACGAGTTTTAAAGAGTGCAACAAATATTAGGAGACAAATCATATTGGATTACTCGCAAACAAATCGTTTCCAGACAAAGTGCTATAGAACATTTTCGCCTTCTTTTGACCTGAAGAATATGTCACTAAATTTATTGTACATAATTTTGAAACACCCTGTATATGCAAGTATACAAAAAATAAGTATTATTATTATCGTCTTCGGACAAGTAGTTTTATCATGACTCTTATGATAGAAATATATTTCTGATCAATAAAGAGGATGCTTTCAAAGCTTTGTTATTAGAACATGAAATTACATACATGGCGCATGAAAAAATATGACGGAATCCTCGAATGAAAGACCTAGAACGTATGAAAAGATCTCAAGCATGCATTTATATTTTCAAATGAACTTTGTGCCATCTCATCTTCATCTATTCAAAGGCTTTATAAGGTGCGTTGCAAAAATGTAATAACACCACTGATTTGCTAGATAACGTTTATTCAAAACATAATTTTTGTTTGGAAAAATGATAACTGCTATGTCACATGTCTAACGTATGAAAAACAAATAAACAAATGCATTGATTTCGTAATGCAAGTACATAAAAAATAACTTATAAAAAACGATGGTTACTCCCGTTGCAAAATTATAAGAACACCCCTCTTTACATATTTAAACTCAGAACGTGTCATGGATATTTAAAATATCCTGCTTGGAAGGGTTTTCTTGTAGAAAATACTGTTAACGAAACAATTATCAGCAATTCGTCATGGCTCGCAAAAAAGCCTTAACAGAACATGAAAGAGGACAAATAACAGCATAAAAAGGCCAAGGATTGTCGATGAGAGCAATTGCGAAATCGTTGAGACGCTCCGTGACAGTGGTGTCAAATTTTCTAAAGTTTGGTAAGCTGTACAATACGAAGAAGGCAACAGGGCGACTACGGAAGATCAACCCGGGCAGTTGCACAACATTGCTCGCAAGCTGAAGGCAATGTTGTGGAGCATCTTTACAGAAGTTAGCCAGTCATCCAAACATGCAAGTTCACAAGTCCACACTGTCCCATACCATCCGTCGGACAACCAACCTTCATTACAGAAAGAGGAAAGTGCGGCCACGACTTCAAGCGCACCACAAGAACAAGAGGCTGAACATGTCAACTGGGGCAACAAGTTGTGTTCAGGGATGAAAAAAAATTTAATTTAGATGGACGGAACGGATTTTCCTACTACTGGCATGACGTGAGAGAGCCGGAACAATTCTTTTCAAAGAGACAACAAGGAGGTGGGTCAGTGATGGCTTGGGGTGGGTTTGGCTATAATGACAAAACAAAACTTGCTTTTCCCACTGGGCGAATGAATGCCAGAGATTAACACGAACTGCCTGATGAACACTTGTTGCCGTTTGGGGAACGGATTGGAGGACCTTTTTGGACCTTTCAACAAGACTAAGCTTCCATACTCGTGGCAAAGTCGACTTGGGAATGGTTTTTAGACAACGGTGTGCTTACGATGGACTGGCCTGCATGTGCTCCGGACATTAATCCTTTGGAAAACATGTGGGGTATTCTCTGTAGGCGTGTATACGAAAATGGAAGACAGTTTAGCAATATTGCAGACCTGAAGACGTTCACCGTTGCTGCATGGGAGGAAATCAATGAGACTGTGCTGCATAAACTAGTAGATAGCCTGTCTACACGGCTATTCAAGTTAGCACTCCACAAAGGAGACTTTATTGGGTACTGATAGGGGTGTTCTTATAATTTTGCAACGCACCTTATTTTGTAATACCTAAAAAGCCAACATTTATTGAATAATAAAATTTTCATTAATTTTCAATTTCGTGTTCATTTTTTCTTTTATATTTTTTTAAATTTATATATTACTGAGTGGCCAGATTATTATGACCACCTAACGTTTGTAGGCAAATTAGCTATTATTTCGCGCTAAAGCTGCTAGAAGAGCCACACCGTTATAACTAGGGAAGCAGGCTGTTTACCACGACAGTAGAAGTGATTTATTCCTGAAGAGACTGGTAAACGACGCGATTTAACAGTCTTTGAATGATTGTAGGCGCTGGGAGCCATGGAGCGAGTATCGGCAAAACAGCTGCATTCGTTAAATGTTCAAGAGCAGCTGTTGTTGTTAACAGTTTAAAGACTGGAAAACTGGGTCTGAACATGCGAATTGTGGCAGTCAGCGACTGGTCAGTGTTTGAGCAGAACGGAGATTGGCAAGACTGGTAAAAGGCAACAGTGCATCAAGTTACTGCAGATCTTAATCGGAGATCCTCTCAGATGATCTCTGAACGCATTGTTCGCCGTACAATGCATCGTTATGGGATATGGAAGCCGAAGTCCTGTTCGAACACCTTTATTGTCTGCAGTTAACAAGATAAAACTTCTCCAATTTGGACACGAGAATTGGACAGTCGAGCATTGGAAAAAAGTCATATGGTCTGATGATTAAAGTTTCCTGTTCCATCATGCCGAGTGAGAATTTGGCGGAAATCGCATAAAAGCATGGATCCCACATGCATGAGCATAACCCTTCAAGCTTGGTCTGGCAGTGTTATGTTTGGGGCATGTTTTCCTGGCAAGATGTGGACCCTTTACTTCGTGTTGAACGTCTAAAAAGCACAACATACAGGTATTGGACATTGAAACTGAAACACCTGGTAGAAATTCAAAATCTTTATTTAATAAGGTGTTGGGGCACCGTGGGCAGCCAGCACAGCAGCAACACGTCTTGGGAAGGATCGGTAGAGGTCCTGCACAGTTTGCACCCCAAACCATTACTGATCCACCTCCGTGTTTGACTGTGGCTGCCAAGCAGTCTGGGTTGTAGGCATCAGAGGGGCTCCTCCAGACGAATACCCTCCCTGTTGTTTGGAAGACAGTGTAGTTGGACTCATCCGAGAATATGACGCGTTTGAGGTCATCCAACGTCCAGGTTTTATGCGTCCAGTACCACTGAACCCGCTTGGAGGCATTTGTACTACTGACAAAAGGCTTCGGTATAGCAACCCTGCCATGGATGTTGGATTTATGCAGGTAACGACGGATTGTCTTCGTGCACACAGGTTCCTGGAGGTGTGTATTCATTTCTGCGGTGATTTCTGCTGCGGTGGTTTTCCGCTTTCGTGCAACAATCCTGGTCAATGTCCTGACGTCTCTTTCCGACAACTTCCGTTTTCTCCTGCAGTTGCTCCTCCTGGACGTGATTCGTCCTTCCTGTTCATATGCACACATTACCCTGGAGACTGTAGCACGTGAGACATCACAAAGTGTGGCAGTTTTGGACACAGATGCACCTGCTAGACGCGCGCCAACAATCTGAAGTCGGATATGTCTCCCATTATAGCGCTCTGCACAGACAATTTGAAGCTTACTATCGAACTTTTCGACTGGAGTGACTACCAAGAACTCTGACACGTAATTCATTGATATGCATACGATTAATTACCTAGCAGAAGGTTCTATTCAGCCTTGGGGGTATCCAGTGCTATTTGCGAAGGTGTTTCAGTTTCAATGTCCAATACCTGTACCTAAGCATCACTGCTGATCAAGTTCATCCTAGCTTGTTGATGGCGTATTCCAATGAAGATGGCTTCTTCCAACAAGACAATGCGCCATGCCATGGTGCTCGTATTGTGCAGAAGTGGTTTAAAGAACTTGACGGAGACTTTACCTTGCCCCACAATCACCAGATCAGAACAACCCAATCCTTAATCCAAATGAGCATTTGTGGAACGAAGAAAGAGCCTTCAGGCAGATGGTTCCACAAACATCAAATCTCACACAACTAGACAGTGCTAGTCATCAGACATGGTGTCAGATTCCTGGCATCATCTTTCAACATCTCGTGGAGTCGATGCCAAGAAGAATCGCCGCATTATTGAAGGCAAAAGGTGGTCCAAAGAAGTACTGATGGGATGGTCATTACAATCTAGTCACTAGGTGTATAATTTCAAGTAAATAAATATTTAAAGAAGTTAAATTTAAAATTTCAGTAGATGAATTAGGAGGATGAATAATGTTTTAAAATTAAAAAAAAAGGATAAAAATTTGCCAAAATTGAAGAAATGACAGCCTGTAGAAAAGGAATTCATCAGCAAAATGAAAACAATCCATGTGGTTGTTGTATTTCATCTGTAGTCAGTTCCCCTATATCGGTAGAGAAATTCACATGACTAAAGTGACCTTGCTTCGAACGCAAATAAAATGTAACTAAAAAAGTGTGCTCCTTATCTGCGCTCAACTGCTGGCTCATGACGTTCACCTTTCCTTGAAGATGAATGTCAGCTTTCGCGTTCCGTGGAATAAAAAAATGGCTAAAGTTTTTCAAATTCCATTTCAGAAATAAAAATAATAAAATCACTTTTTGGCGCTTTGGAAGAAAAAAAAAGGAAAATGAAAAAATGCATGAAGGAAAAAATTCTGACTCATGTGAACAGGGGCGTACCCAAAATTTTATTTCGGGGGAGGGGGCTGACGGGGACTGATCCCATTCTCCTAGCGGGGGGGGAGGGGGGGGGCGGAATCCCCCCAAGCAACAGAATTAGTTGGCTACTTTCTATAGGGAAACTGATTGTACAGGGTGATTCAGTCAATTTCTGACCATTTCACTCGAATGACGTGCATTAGGCATAAACAATTGAAAGAATATGAGCGCCATATCGAATTTCTAAATAGTTGGAGTTTGTATTGTTGCAACGGCGCTGCATGAAAATCGTATTGTTGAAAAATGGCGCCCGCTTTATCAACAGAGCAGAAATGCAAGGTTATCAAATGGTATTTCGAGACAAAATCACCTGTAATCGTGCAAAGAAAGTTCCGGAAGGAGTATAAGTGTCGAGACGCACCAGGCAGGCAAGCAATCATGGATTTTGTCAAGCAATTTCTGCCACTGGATGTGTTAAAGGCAAGAAAAACGGCGGAAGCGAAGCTCGTGTTCGAACGGCCGAAGTTGTCGAAAATGTTCGCACAAGGTTGGTCGATTCCCCTACCAAAAAATCTGTTAGCCGCCTATCCATTGAAGAAGGGCTGTCGTATACCACGACGAAATGATTTACACCTGTTCCCGTATAAGATCCATGTTTATTAGGAGTTAACACACACTGGAAGATAGAAGCGACAACATTTTGCGATGGAGTTTGGAGCAGAAATGGAAGCCAATCAGGACATTGTAGACAACCTGTGGGTGTCAGATGAGGCCTTCTTCCATCTGTCAGGTGACGTTAATAAACACAACGTTCGTTTTTGGGGTTCCCAGCACCCTCATGAAATCCATAAGTCACCTCTTCATCCACGAAAGGTTATGGCTTGGTGCGCGATTTCCAAAAGAGGCATCATCGGTCCGTTCTTTTTTGAGGGCACCGTAACGTTACAGGCTTACCATAACATGTTGGAAACCTTCTTCATCCCCGAGCTGCGAAGGAGGCGTATACCGCTTCGACATCAGTGGTTTCAACAGGATGGGGCTAGGTCTCACACCACTAATGAAGTGCTAGACTTTCTCAATCAGAAATTCGGAAATCGTGTCATTTCATTTCAAACAGGTTTCCAGATCGATTCGGGGGTGGCTTTCTTTGGCCCCCTACGAGTCCTGACCTAAACCTATGTGATTTTTATCTCTGGTAGTTCCTTAAAGACAGTGTGTTCACTACAGCACCAAGAACCCTAGACCAGCTGCGACAAAGCATCGTCGACTGCTGCACCTTTGCGGATGCAGAAATCCTGGAGAGAGAGTTATGTACAACTTCACCATTCGGCTGCGAGCAGTTCAAAACGTTCGTGGTGGCCACATTGAGCATATCATCAAGACTTTTCCACGGGAATAAAAACTCCGAACTGCCTAAAATATAATATTGAAATGCTAAGTTTGTAAACATTAATAGGTCAATAAATCATAGTAATGAAATGGTCAGAAATTGACTGAATCACCTTGTAGAGGGTGATTCAGAACTTATATTCAGAAGAATATGGTAGATAGAGGCTGTTAAACAAACATTTTTTTTAAGCATTGTGCATCCTATCTCGCACCGGTATGGCGCTATATACTTGCTTAAATAGTAGCAACCATTTATGCAAGGTCCAGTAGCTCGATTCTCTGATGACTGAGCGCTCACTGAAAAACGTGCATCCTATCCCGCCGAAACATTGACTTCCGCACCCGTTCGAATCTGCCAGGTTTAGTACGTATGATGTGTAACGTCCACTTCGGTCTGGCCTGATAAAATTAGTATCATGGCTCAAAAGTGATTCCATCGCCACAGTCGCAACGTCGGCAGACTCTCTCTTAGTTTGATCACCCAAGGATACTCAGATTCCGTATGTCGATTAAGAAATATAATGCGATCGGGTTTCCTATGTTAAAACTTAACGACAGAAGAAAAGACATCATGACAGGTAATGAAATGTAAAACTTGTTTCTAACAATCATTTCTTTTTATATCTTAGGTTCTTTATCCTCTTCTTGGTTCGCTTCGTACACTGGTGGCCAAAAGTTTGGACCAACCAGCAAACTCAGGAAAAAATGAATTTATACTAAAAATATTTTACACCTACAACTCTAAGTAAATATGAAACAATATTCAGGGAAGAAACAAATTTATTTTTGCGTCGTTGCTTTTTTATTACCTTAAATCAAAATAAGACTGGCCGAAAGTTTGGACCAACATCACAAACATGGTAAATAATTTCTTTATTTCTTTAACTTTAAATGTATCTCATATGCCAGCATAAAGCCATTAAATTTTAATTTTTTTTTGCATCTTAATTTATTTTTCATTTAAATTATAAGGCGAGAAATAATATAGTTTTCTTAACCAAGCTAACATGATGAAAGCAGGTGTGACCGCTAGAGGTGACCATATCCCGTATTATTAGCACCATTCTCCCCGTGCGAGTCGAATAATTTCAAGAAAACTTTGATTTGAACCATTCGAACATGCTATCAAATCTACATAAAAAAAATTCAAAATGAATTGATCTGTTTCTCGAATCATTCGAGCCTTTATCGAATTCATTTGAACTAGCATTGAAGTTTGGCTGCTGTAACGAATTGTGTGATTCATTCAATTAATTTGTTTATAACAGCTTTTGAATACCTTATTCGAAACCTATTCGAATGGCCTTTGAATATTCCTTTCGAAACCATATGAACATATTTCTTTTGAACATATCTTAGTTTTCTTCACTTTTCTCAACATGTTTGTTTTAATGTTTCCGTATGAAAGACCTAGATGATGAATTTGGTTCCATTTCTAGCACTATTGTTCTAATGTTAAAGTTAACGCTGCAGTCGTACGAGTACGAGTGGTTCTGAAATATTTGAATTTCAATTAGGTATTTTAACTAATTGAAACTGCATTTACAATGTCCCCGAAGATTTCTAATGGATTAGTCCGCCATAAACACGGAAATGAGCTATTATTTGTAAGTAGTTATAAGCTTATTTTCGGATGTATTCGAAGGTTTCGAATGGTAACGTTCGGATAAAAACAATTCGAGCTTGCAGGAGTGATCAGCCTCCTTGAATCGAATTAATCGAATAGATTTGAT
>JAHWFO010008949.1:3705-14585 GCA_023313115.1 Rhysida immarginata
GCATTGACATATTTTTTATGGAAATGGGCTAAGCCTTTTTAGAGAAATTAATTTTTAAAAAAATGAAGAAATGGCAAAACCATTTGTTTCAGCGCCCCAAACACAATAAAAACGTCTTGAACAGCTTCCTCTTATTGAAAAAAACAATTTTCTTTTTTGATTCCGTATCATCAGCTCGTGGTGGGCCTGTGCGAATGTTTCATTCCGCCATTCCAATTTATTCATCAAGGATCCAGTTAGTTGGCAAAATATATTTAAAATAAGGTCCTCTACCAACCTTAACAGTTTGTACATAGAGTTAATCACCCTGTATAGGTAGTAAACAAGTGAAGTTTGATATACAGGTTCTTATGGAAAACTCTACGTTATCGTGTTTCTGTGTCCCAGTGTTTGTGTCTGTGTACAATCTTTGTTTAACTGCTTTTAGAATGCAAAGGAGACGATGGATTCCACTATTTCCACAAAGAATTTATTCATCATAACATAGCCTGGGCCATAAAAGTAAAATCTATTCTTCCATAGTAAAATAAAAATATTTTTTATAATAATGTCACAATAACAGGCGAAAGCTTAAAGGGGGAGGAGGGTTAATGTGATAAAACGATCAATCGACCGGAAAATAAGAGAGCAAAAAATAATTAAGAAAAAAGAAAAAAGAGAAAAGAAATCAATTCTAAAAATTAATTCCTAAAAAGCCTCTGTTCTTTACTCTGTTCACAATATGGGAACACATACAAGATGGAACGTGCACAATAAAAATCAGCCAATATTAGTCAAGATCATAATAATTGGTGGTCTTTAAATATCTTTATTTTCAGAACTGTTCCATTACGCTGCCAATCATAATGATCAGTTTTTATCATGGAAATCTTTATTTACGGGACAATACCGATACGGAAGCCTTGATTTTCGGGTCCATTCCATTACTCAATCGATCATAGTCGATCTAGGAAAAATAATTTAACGTACTAATACCTTAAAGTCCCCCTAGACGATCAATAATATACAGCATCAATATTGAAGCGCGCATCCATATGCTTCAAAACGCATCAATATTCTCATCAATACTCATTCTGGGAAAATATTCGTGCTGCATAGCCGGTTTTTTTGTGTGAATTTCGAAATATTTTCCAATTCGGATTTAGGTTATCTAGCATTGACTCTTGCACTGTGCGAACAAAAAAAATCAAAGAGAAAGAGAAATAGACACTGGTCCAAAGAGTGGTATAAGCTGAGAAGCCGCTTTACACACGAACATTTGCTAAATTTTTTGCATTCTACAGAACCGGACGACTACAAAAATTTTCTTCGATTGGACGAAGAAGGCTTTCAAAAACTTTCTTCTTTCAGAGCTAGTTAGGCCCAATATCCAGAAAAAGGAAACGATATTGAAGGAAATATTGACAATAAACCTCCTAGACTTCAATATTGATAGGACGCTTTCTTCAATATGACAGAAAATGTAATTTTCTATCAATATCCGTCAATATTGATAGAACGCTTCCATACACTCCTAGACGATCAATATTTCCATCATTATGGTCCTCCATCAATATTGAAGTGAATATTAACAATATTATTGATCGTCTAGGAGTTACTTAAGGCCGCAGGTGGTGATATTTCAACTTTAAAACACGTAATAGCCACGGCTATTAGGCCGAAAAATACGGGAACTTCAAGTTTGGGCGAAATTCTCCCAGTAGGTTCGAGTTGTGAGATTAATTGTCACACGATATTTAGAACTATTAAAGTTTTCATAAGGCATGTGATACGTCATTCGAATGATGAGAAATGAAAGATGATACATATCTTTTCCGTATTTTAAATGCTACGTTCAAGAAAATCAATTTTTTGATAAGATAAAAAAATGGATATTAAAATTTCGGATAAAAGGGGTCAAAATTAAATGAACTCACGGCTTCTTCCGCTACTTTTCTCGGTGAGATTAATTTCTTGTCATTGGAATTCTGACTGGATTCACATCTCTACTGTTATGCAGTTTTTCTAGTTCGGTCTTCGCCATCCTCATCGAATTACTTCTAGTTTTCCGTAAACTTTTGCTAAGTTTCCTTTTTTATTTTTTCTACCCTTTGAAGTTAGCCGAACTATTCCGCTGCATTCAATTTTATTTTTTTTTTTCAATTTCTTTTAAATTTTCGAGGCCAGAATTATCGGTTGTATTGATTGATTTATATTTAAATTAGTTCATGCAAATAAATGACAGATGGTAACATTTTAATTCTTTGTTTCTAATTTTGTTGTTGTGATAATGGTAATGTTTTCATCCTTTTTATTAAATAATTTATTTAGGATTCAAATTGAGCAATCAATCAGTTGAGTTGTATTTGTTTTGATGATTTTGCTGTAATTAATTCGAGATATAGCCAACTAAAAAAAGTCTTTTGAATCGGCTGAGGTCGGGATGAATTACGTGTTAGATTATAAATACAAATTAAATTGCAAATTACAAGCTACAAATTACAAAGTATAAGCTATAAAGTGCAAAATATAAAGTTCAGGGTTATCGAAATTAAATTTCCCCAACTCCTGGGAGTCTTTAAGAAGCTGGTGATAGCCTTGCTCTACCGTGTTCACGATGGCCCAATTAATAGAGGCAACGAGCGTGATACTCTTGGTTCCTGGTTTGGGTGGGACTTTTCCTTGCTTTTTTTTCTGATGCTATCAGGTTTAAAGAACTTTTATATTTGAATTTTCAGTAAAATTATCGGTACGAATAACTAAAAAAAACGAAGAAATCCCCTGAAGAATTACCAATGGTGAACGTTAAAGAGCTCGAATGGGTGGAATTACCAATGGTGAACGATATCAAGCTCAATTGGAGCTACCTATGCGATTAATAAGGCTAAGAAGCAAAGATTGGTCAAATTGCCCTTCTAGGGCGCAATAACACCCTTGGAGTGGATAGCAAACGTTTGCTACTTAAAATGGTTATACGAACCATTTTGCTTTATGGCATGCCTGTCCAGAAGGAAAGACCTCCAAACCCACAGGTTAGTAATGCACAGATGGTCAACTCGGCAAAAATCACGTCACTAAATATCCTGTAGTGCACCAGTGAGACGTAAGAAGTACAAATGCCAATATCGATTGTAATTGATGAATTTTTAAGTCCCATTTTAGTTTTAGTTAAAAATTCTATCAAGAGGTAAGTCGAGAATCGTTTATTGAGAATCGTTTTTAATATAAAGTTACGCACTGACTTGAGGGAAGAAGAGGAACACTTTAAAAGGAATAGACAAGCTGCAGACGAGCTGCAAACTGTGTGATTTATTTCTACCGTGTAACAAGAAAATACACTTGCTATATCAAATGCTCAATATGGCCTCTGTTGGATTCCAAGGAAGCTTGTGTATAGGCAAACCGTTAGAAAATACCAGGTGTATGACAGGGTCGCAGCCATCCAGGATCCGCTGATGAAAAGTTGCAATATCTAGGACAGAGGAGAATAAACAAGAATTTTCAAATACCCTCAAAAGAAATCCAATGGATTCATGTTGAAGAGAACACACATTTCTTCAGACGGTTTTGAATTATCTTAACTTTTATTCTACTACAAGACACGTTCACACAGTTTTAAACTCTAGAAAGAAGAGTTTTCGATCCCATTTTCTTATAGCATTTTTTTGCTTTTTTTGACCATAAGGCCCTTAGCACACTAAGCGACTAAAAAGAAACCAAACTAATTAGAAACTCAAATCGCCAACCAGTTATCAACTGTGAATCGCCCACGACGCTACTGAAAATTTATGAAACTCAGTGACTATCGTGCTCGCGTTTTCCCTCGGAACACATGCAAAGTCACTTCTCGATTATCGCGGCTTTTTTATAACATTGTGTTTAAATTATAATTTTATTACTGTTATTAAAGCTATTGTTATTATCGTGTTAAAAATGTCTAGTGATTCAAGTGATGAAGATATCATCCTTTATTATTAAAATAGAAAAAGGAAAAACTGGCAGAAGTAGAGGAGGTATCGGGTTCACCCCTACATTGAAATAAATATAAAATGCAGAGCATTTGTTGCTGCAAGAGTTGTCTATTCTAAATGCAATGATTCTTCTACCATTTTCGTCGTTTCACGTGGCCGTTTACAAAGCAACTCTAGAAATAAATCGCCGAGCAACTCTTCATGTCGAGTTGCGGATGACTGATCACCGACGCATTACAAACTGGTTACTAGAGTCACTTTTGAAGGGTATGGGTGCGTTGTTAAAATGAGCGGGGTTTCAGTGAGCGCTCACTCGATTCCTGCTCCAATTAACAACGTCATTCCCAGCATGCATTGCATCGAGCGGGCTTTTCACTCAGTTTTCTTTCTTCCGTGGTTCTCCTCAGTGCGCAGCAAAAAAACATAAACTTTTTATAGATTCAAATAAATAAAGTTTTTTATTCCAGAAAAAAGTAGTACTTCTAGAAGATTACGAACACCTTAAAGGTAATATGACTTTAAAATTATTAAAATAAATTAATATTTTTTTTAAAATAATAAGATAGATAAGTGATATGTTGTTCAAACGATAATATATCGTTCGCGGGCAGACCTTGAATCAGGAAATTAGGAAGAGAGGAATTTATGCTCTTCGTAAATACCTGATAGACTTTTATAGTACCAAAAATCCTATAAATTAAATAATTTCGTTTTTATTAAAATTCTCACGTGTACAAAAATACCAGCGTTTTTTACATAAGCCACAAACTGTCATGATTATCCAAAAGTGATTTTCTCATCCTTATGAAATTTTAACATGCGTGATTTATATTTAATTATGCCGCGAGAAATTAATAAATTGCAATAACTATTCAGACGCTGTTAAAAAATGTTTTTACAGAACAATTAGGCGTATTATTATGCATTTAGTAAATTTACTCATACATAACAGTTTCAATTTTGTCATCATCGGTCGTTTCATCCTCAGAGGAGATAACTTTAAAAGTTGCCGTGATGAAATTTAATTTTCTTTATTATTAAAGAAAATTATTCTACTTTTCTAAATTTTTAATAAATGATATTGAACATCTGTACAATTCCCATTAAATTAAGTTAGCTATTTTTTACTACACTAGTCCTTGTTTAATAATAGATTTTTTTTCAACATAATAAAAAAAATGAGACAGTACTTTGATAATCATTTACTTTTCATTCAGGCACTGCTGTCAAAAATAAAAGTACCAACCCTAAGTGAGCAGATATAAAGGCACTGAAACAAGTAAGTTTCCTCAAATAATATTTCCAAACTTGTAGCTGCTGTTGTATTTTCTGTTTCAATCGTTTCAATTCACATTATCTCAAAACCATACAATTAATTAAATTTACCAAAAGAAATAAGACATCTGTTTTCTTTTTGTAGTAAACATGGCAGATATGGCAGAGATTGACTTAATTCTGAATGCTGTTTACTCGATATCACTGATGTTAGACAGTAAAGAGGAGTTTACATGGTTCCAGGAACAAAATAGATTTGTCAAAAGACTTGCATTAGAAGTTGCGGCAATTGAAACCAATTCCACTCCATCAATAAAGCGTGTCAGAATCGATGATTATGTAGAGTGTGTTGTGCCACGCTATCTAGACTCAGACTTCAAAGCACACTTTAGAATGCATCGGTCTACCGTTGAGGTAGTTTTTTTTTGTTGTTTTTTTTTTTAATTATAAAAAGATTATAAATTATGAGCAAATAGACAACTCCTAAATTTCCTGTATCCTTGTTGATAGTTTTGAATTTAAGCTTGCAATACCTAGAATCGTCATTGAAATGAGTCTGTGATTACAGAATTTATATAGAGCATTAGGATGTATAATGAAATAAATTCTATATGTGATGGTTTGATTGGGGACCATCAGCTACAGGTAGCCCTGTTACTTCACCAGAGGCTAATTTCAATGCACTGTGGCTGTCTAGTTGTTCTGATTATTATTTCTTCTGTTAATTCTTTTTCAAATAAGAGGAATCTTATGGAACAAAAGTTTACATCAGAAATAATAATTCAGGGGTGTTATAAAGCCATATTATTTATTTATTGGTATTGTTTTTCCAAGCAATGAAATGATAAAGGCAGGCATAAACATTTATACTGTTTATTACCTCATATGTCTCAAGTAATTAATTTTGACAATTGGATTAATTGTAACATTTTTTCTTTTTTTCCAGCGCATCATCAACATACTTAGAAAACAGCCCGAGACCGTCAAACGAGGACGTTCATGCATCACTCCAGAAAAAACTGTTTTGCTCTCCCTGTGGGTGCTTGCTAACCAGGAATCATTCCGGGGTGTTGCTGATCGCTTTGGTGTCGAGAGAGGACATGGGCACAGAGTCTTTATAAAATTTTGTGAAGATATGTGTGCCAAACGAAGAGAATTCGTTTCTTGGCCAAATGAGGAGATGGCCTTTCAAATTTCAAAGAAATTTGAAACAAAGAAACCATTTCCTCAGGTGTTAGGAGCTATTGACTCCACGCATATACCAATAAAATCGCCTAAAGAAGATAGTGGAAGTTACTACAATAGAAAAGGATATCATTCTATTATCTTACAGTGTGTATGCACAAGTGATTTGACATTTGTGAACGTTTATGCTGGATGGCCAGGTTCGTGTTCCGATGCACGAGTCTGGAAAAACAGTCCATTATTCTTGTACATAAAAAACCAACTTGGAGGTGTATTACCTAATAATGGACATTTATTAGGAGATGCTGCCTACCCTCTGGATAACTTCCTCATGAAACCCTTTAGGGATAATGGCCATCTCACACCAGGCCAAATTAAGTATAATCGTATCCACAGTTCTGTGAGATGCGTTATTGAGAGGGCCTTTGGACTACTAAAGGGAAGATTCCGTCGCTTGAATTACTTAGACATGCAACGTACGGACATCATCCCAAATGTGATTTTAACTGCATGCATGTTGCATAATTTATGCATACAAGAATCGGACACCATCGAAGTTGATGAGGCGGAGGAATCGCATGCTGCATTAGAGATAGATTGCGGAAGAAGATGCTACTTCAACTGCCCTGGGTATTAAAAAAAGGGATGCAATTGTAGCATTATTCTCAGCACAGTAAATTTTTTGCTTTTATAACTTCTAAGAATTGTCTTTTTTTTTAAAAAAAAAAAAATAAATAAATAAAAAAAGGTGTGTTGTCTTTGCATTTAATGCATTTGGCTGAGTCTAACTTTCATTTCACAAAGTGGTATTTAAATGAGTCCATTAATGTACCACGCTTTATTATTTGCATTACTTTACTATATCTAACTTAAATATTATAATTTAAATTTAATTGAAAAATTGCGGTTTATAGTTTGCCCAGTTTGACTGATTATCAGAAACCTAGGTGATTAAATTTTAACTCTCTGCTGTTTGAAGCTGCCCTTTTTGGAAACTGCAATATTTTAGTGCTGTTCTTTCTCTATAATTTTTAGAAAATAGCTTAGATTTATTTGTGTTGTAAAGTAGAAATTTAAATGGAATTTGCTTTTTTCAATCAATGAAAATTTTATTCATAAAAAAAAATTATGTTCAAGTAAACAAACATATATTGTGGAAAACCTTATGTTGAAGTAAATATGATTTTGTTTGGGATTTAACACTTCAACAGATAAATGATCAAAAATATATAAAAAATTAGGGCATTTTATAAATCAAATCTGAAGCATCAGTGTTTTTGTGAGAAGTCCTTGTATCACATGAAAAAAAGACAACTTTACAATGCCTTTTTATTGAAAAGGATAACGACCGGTTTAGCCTTTTATATCCAGCCTCTTCAGGCTGTGATGATGAAAATAAAAGCTGGTTTTTAAAATTACCATCTTTATATACCATAAGTCATTATTAAACAGAATGTATATTTGAGAAAGCAGCTATTTTCATCATCAAAACCTGAAGAAGCCTGGTATAAAAGGCAAAACTGTTTGGTAGTTAACCTTTTCAATAAATATGTATTGTAAAGCTTCTTTTTCATTTTATAGATTTCATAGGCCTTAAGAGCAAATTCTTATTCTTTTTTCAGTATCTGACATCTGTCTTTTGCCAATCATACACAGATTTCTGGTTTTACAATGAAAACTTCAATGGATATTTTTTTTTTTTTTTTTTTTTAAATTATTCAGATGTATGAGGCCTGAAAAATTTCTTTGTGGCTCAAAAATCTGTCTACATTATTATTGCAATGATGTAAAACATATACAGGGTGATTACAAAAGAACTTCACTTTTAAAAATTTATTACATCAAAGCTATTCAGAATCTAGACACACCACATATGGATTCTTAAAGAAAAATTCTTGAAGTTTATTTACCCACGAGGAAACCGCCATTTATGTCTTGATCATTTATCTTGAGAAAGTGTTAAATTTTCTGAACTGATTTATGAGTCTTGAAAACGTGAACGTATTTGAACTAATTCATTCATTGCTTCTGCTATCTTCTCGGCGGCAGCTATTTTACGCTCCTCAAGCGCCTCAAATTTCTTCCAGCGCTCCTCTTGTCGTTCTTCAAGTTTATTTATTAGCAAATCCAGCCATTTTGGAGGATCATCTCTTCCCCGCTTGCTGCTTCTTGTATATGATGAAGAGTGGCTACTTGTTGAGGCGATAGATTGTGGCAGGGGTGTATGCGGTCCTAGAATCTGCATTGAGCGCTGCAACACGGGAGTCGAGGGCCGTGACTCAGGAGTAGAGGGCCGTGACACAGGGGTAGAGGAACGTGACGCAGGGGTAGAGGAACGTGACGCAGGGGTAGAGGAACGTGACGCAGGAGTCGAGGACCGTGACACAGGGGTAAAGGAACGTGACGCAGGAGTCGAGGGCCGTGACACAGGGGTAGAGGAACGTGACGCGGGAGTCGTGGACCGTGACTCGGGAAACGCTGGTGGAAGAACCTCAGTTGCTTGGTTCAAAGCTGATGGTTCAGGAGGTGGCAGGCATTCAAACGATGCGGCAGTTGCAGCTGGGTAAATTGCAGCTTTACCAGAAACTGCACTTTCCAAAGCATTATAGTAGACCCAGTTGGTTCTGCTACTGCCACTTTGCGCGTTTGAATCTTTTATGGATTTATATGTTCGGAGTAGGTTGCGCCACTTCCGATCGCATTCATGGCCTGACCACGTCTTCACGGATGTTGCAGACATTTTTGCAGCAACTGCTGCCCATAATTTATTTTTTCTACATTTTGGATGATTAAAATCCTCATCCATATCCATACGGACACTGATGAGGAGCAGCACATCTCTATGTTGCCATTCCTCTTCCTGATGACTTTTAGAAGCCTTTTCTAAAAAAAAAACAAAAAAAAAAAGAAGGTAAAATTAATAAAATAAAAGTTTTTTATGTTCTATTAATTAAACTGTATGGCAGAAAGAAACTATATCTATATTTACAGAGCTCATTTTAATTTTTATTATTTGAAGAAAATTACTTGTTGCACTGCCTGTTAAGCCATTATCCTTGGGGTTCTGGAGAGCCGTGTTGTCGACAGTAGGGTCTGAATTATAAAAAAAAACAACATGGTTTTAAGTTGCTGTAACAATTTTCAAATTAAATTTTTTTTTTTCTTTAAACAAAGACCAGTATAGAAAATGAAACATCAGACTTATTTAATCTTAATTGGGTAAATTGAATGATTTTTATACTTTTATAGCGTTGCATCTGGGTGTAAGAAGGGCACAGTGAACTGTCTGTATTTCTGCACATCCTCTACTTTCTGTGCACACCTTGCCCTTTTATCTTTTTTCTGTTTATTATTTTTAAATATCCACTGTAATTTGTCCTTATGTCTCAAACTTCTGTATTTTCTGACAAAATGCCCCTGACCTGCCACTTTGCTAGATGCAACCCTATAGGGAGTGCAAGTGTGACATCAATCCTGGGTGCTCTTCAGTCAGGTGATTCGAATTGGTTCAGACTTTTATACCGGCCGCTGGTTTCAACGTTACTAGTACGTATATTGCACGTTTCCAATGTTTGGAACCACTGATAGCATTTCCTAGGCTCTCAGCCCCTTCATTGCGTAATCACTTGCACTCCCTATTGGATATTGTAATTTTAATTGAAACAAAATCAAGAACAGAACAGCATTTATCACTTTTGTTATGTTATTTGGGAACACTTACTTGGTTCAGCGACTCTAAACCCACAATCCTCGGGGGTCTGGGCAACCGTATTGTTGACCGTAGGTTCTGAATTAAAAATAATGCTTATAAGTGGCAGTAGCAATTTTTAAAATAAAAAAAAAAATTATCTTTAAACAAGGACCACTATAGACAATGAATACAGCAGACTTACAGCTTTTTTACAAACATTTAATCCATTTTTATAATAAACTGTGTAAATTTACAGAACAATGATCAATTATTGAATTCAAAGAAAAAACAGCACCTATAATTTCAAAACAGTGCTTAAAAATGAACTCTCTAGCCACAACAAGGTAATGCAAAATTCGAAAGGGTAAAATCAGATACCTATACTGAAATTAGATTGTACCCTTTTATAATTTTATATTCCCTGTTGTGGCTAAAGATTTTTTTTCATTGTATTATTGCTGTTAAATCCACACTTTGTAATATATTGTAATATTTATAATTGTTTACTTTATTTGTGGAAACTTAATTGACTCATTGCCTGGATTACTGAAACCCTTGCGGTTCTGAGCTATCGTATTTTTGGCAGAAGTGTCTGAATGAAATATCAATGCTCATAAAATTGCTGTCTCATTTTTTAAAATAAAAAAAAGATATGAAAAAGAAAATGAAAGGCGCTGACTTACTTAATTGGGAATTGTATCGGCTTTGGATGTATGCCATTAAATATCGATGTGCATACTCCGGATCTGTGGAAATTTAGGTAAGTAGAATATGATTAG